>RCHF01000276.1:0-98119 GCA_003987895.1 Neonothopanus nambi
ACAGACAAAGCCAATTGCCGAGATATCTCCGGAGTGTAACAAACGGGTAACCTACGGTAACACGGAGCTCAAGGAAAAGTGCCGTCATCGTAATTTAGGTTGCCCGAGCCTGCCCCTGCCTGCAGCTGCCTGCCCGCGGAGGCCTGCGAGGCCCGTCGGCTGAGTGGTGAGCGCCTGTGAGCGCTCGCATTACCGAAGGGTACTATAGAGAAAGGCCCGGGCGCGGGACTAATTGCCGGCCGATAAGTAATCCTTCAAGTGACAAAGGCCAAGGTCCAGATCAAATCACCTTGAGGAACCTTGAGAGCTGGGGTCTGGTCTCATAAGGAGACAACATGGCCTGTCCTGACCAGATCACCGCTCATTTCTTTACAGGCTATGAAACCAGCTCAAGGCGATACTATAAGGGTCAGTGTGCTTGAAGAGAGGGTTTAGCAGACCTCGATGGGTTGATTCAGGTTTCCAGACTGTAATTATAGCTTCCGGCCGTGGGGTAAGACTTGACCAGGGAGGCCACTGCATGTAAGCATGTATTGAATGTATTTAGGGCCTTTGATACAACGTCAATAACCTCCGCGTACGTACTTACAGCTACTTACAGACGATCTGTCGCAGTGTTCTATACTTAGTTCCCTCAAATCAATAATCAATGATACGTAGTATGGGGACGGCGGGTGTCTGAGAGCACGGGAGCAACAAGGCAGTACCTGATGAGATATCAGACTGTCAGTAAGTGTATCAGTATATACTATTTTGTAGCATTTCATGAATACAGGAACAATGGCGCAATTCAAATTCGCAAATGGAGACCGAGCTCACCACGTCCCCCAAAAAGTTCGGTGTTAAAGGAGTAATCCCCTAAAGTTTAAAACCTCAGTTCAATGGCAACTTGTTTGAACTCTAATGGATGTATATTATTCACAATGCACATTAAGTACTCTATCCCGTATTCTGTCAGACCACTACAGTAATGATCCGAGGAACACCCTGACACTACAGTGACTCAACAATTCCCTTGACAAGTGTCTCCGCGCATCGTACAATCTCTTCTCGTGTAATAATCAACGGCGGTAAGACGCGAAGCACAGAGCCAAATCTCCCCCCGCGTTCAATGATCAACTTATGTTTGTCGAACAGGTTGCGTTGGACACGAAGAGCGAGATCACCATCTTCCTTCCTTGTTCCATCCGGGCGGACAAGTTGGATACCCATCATAAGACCCTAAACCAACAATCAATCATTCAAGATTTGGTTGTGAAAAGAAACTCCAACGATACTTACCCGACCACGAATCAATAGCACGCGGTCCATGACTCCTTTTTCTGCCGCATACTCCAAAAACCTTTTCTTGAACACTTCACCTACCTCTGCGGCATGAGCGGCAAGGTTATTGACACGCATGTAATTCAAAACTCGAGCGCCAGTAAAGAGAGCAATTTGATTGCCTCTGAATGTACCAGCGTGACTTCCAGGCTGCCAAACGTCAAGACGTTTGTGATAAGCGACACATGCGAGCGGCATACCACCTCCGACTGTATACAATAGAGTCTTTAATCAAGGGAATTGCACAGGATTGTTGAGAATAACACACCGGCTTTGGACATGACGATGACGTCTGGTACGACGCCTTCGGCGTATTCAAAGGCAAACCCAGTCCCGGTGCGCGCGAATCCACTTTGGACTTCATCGAAGATGCTATAGGTATTCATTTCAGTCAGCAAAGAAGAACGAAAGAGAGCATAAGAAAGCGTCATTCTCACAGAGGAATATCAAATTTGGTCGCGATTCTTCTTATTTCCTTCAACCACTCTTTAGGAGCGGGTACGATCCCACCCTCACCTTGAACGCATTCTAAAATAATCCCAGCAGGCTTTGTAATACCACTCTCGGGATCAGCAAGTTTCGACTCGAGGTATTTTGCAGAAGCTTTCGCGGTCTGATCGGCGCTCTCGAGGCCAAAAGGAGAATAGTCGGGGTGAGGGTACGGGAAGAACGCGATGTCTCCCAGCGCACCAGTCTTGAGCTGACTCTTGGTGTCAATATTCCCCATTGCAGCAAGAGAGCCAGAGGTATGACCGTGATAACCACCATCAAAGGCTATTATCGTGGAACGACCAGTGGCAATACGAACGAGTTTCATTGCAGCCTCGACAGCGTCGGAGCCAGCAGGGGAGGTAAATTGAATTCGGGCGTCAGGACGGAAGCTTTCTGGAAGCCAGTTCCACAGTTCGGTGACAAACTCTGATTTTGCGGTTGTTGCAAGATCGAGACACTGCTGGGGAAGACCAGAGTCGACGTAGTCGAGGATTGCTTGACGTAGAACAGGATGATTATGTCCTAAAGGAAGAGCACCGGCACATTGGAGCATGTCGGTGTAAGCATTGCCTGTGACGGTTTGGACGTGTCAGAACAAGAGGGAGCTTATGTTTTGGGGTCAACATGCCTTGGACATCGTACAGCATTAGACCCTCGCCCTTTTGGAACTGGGCTGGGAACTTGCGAGCGTACGTACGAGCATTGGACTCGACTTGGACGAGCTGGGGTCCTGTACCGACAGAAATCGATGCAGTAGTCTCACGAGCAGAGGCAAGAGTAGTAAGGGACATAGTTGGGGGGATTCAGGAAGAAACATTGGAAAGTATCTCCAGTATATCTGCAAACGGAGCTCAGCAGACTTGGGGACTTGGAACATATGATAGACATCTCGGCAATGCTACTTCTGGATCTGCAACGTATACGTTTAAAAATTTTGGTCGCATGATTTTGTCGATTTTGTTATTTGGATCTTGCTCAAGGGGGACTAGAAAGAAATGAGCAGTGAACATTTTTACAATTAATCGGAAACTCGGGTACGGAGTTATGTCCAAATGCGGGTTATCTTTTTATGTCCAAATATGGCAACCCGTTCCAGACGGATTCTCGCTTTGACTCTTGAGCAACCTAACATTGCATCTTACCACCTTTTCCAAACGGGTTTTCTACTTTTTCAGTCCAAGAATGTCTCCTTATCCCACTCTTCCTCTTCCTCTTCTCCTCCTGCATGAGCTCCAAGACTTCAGAAGTGTCTAAGGACGACGGGGTCGACTTTAACAGTCTCCCCGGCGATAGGAAGCAGACCACCAAGACCGTCAACCCAAATCCTATCTCTTTCTTCACTTTGGAATGGCTAACTCCTCTCATATGGTCAGTAGGTCTCATCAGTTTAACCATCTAGACTCTCACCAATGTGTCTCTCAGGCAAGGTGCAAAGCGACAGCTCTTCGAGGAGGATCTCTATCTCCTGCGAAAACCTATGCATGCCCAGTACATCGAGGAAAAGATCGTCGACAGGTACAATCGTGATCTTCGTCAATGGCTTCAAGACGGCGCGTCTGCTCGTCCTCCCAGTCTTCTCTGGGCCATGGTCAGACCGTACCTAGTCAAATGGTTCGTTTGGTCGTCATCTTACCCTTTTTTCAATCTCACTATGAAATTCAGGTTCATGAGTGCTATCCTGTACGGATGCGGCGTTGCGTGCGGAATGGCTTTACCGATCTTCGTTCAACAAGCAGTCCTCTTCTTCAGCAACGAACCAGCCCCCGTACAGTCCTGGAGCACCCCAAATTTTGTTATACGCAACTCAGTTGCTCTCGCATTCATTCTTTTTGCTTTCCAGGTATGTCACTCTTGCTCCTTCACGTACTTGACGCAAATGCGCTATTTGGATAGGCATTCCGAAGCATCTTCATTCAAAGCTCCGCCTCATTTCAACGTGAACTCCAAATGAATATGCAGTCTGCAGTCATTATCAGCGCATATCAGAAAGCTTTCCGACTCGACCAACAAGGTGCCGTCGATCACACAGCTGGGAATATTATGAATATCATCAACGTCGACAGTGAACGCGTCGGACTGGCCGTAGAGTATGGTAAGTACTATATCCATCATTCTTTTCCGAATTTCAGCTCATGTATTCCCTGTACTCGAAGCACAACAATTTTGGGGGTATACAGCCCAACTCGGTGTCTCGATTGCACTGGTATACAGCTACATCGGAAATGCTATATGGGCTGGCATCGGATCAGTCGTATTCGTCTTGTTCATCCAAATGGTCGTTGTTCCCCTCACCTACAATTTTACTGGCACCGAAATGGAGGTGGTAGACAAACGACTCGGACTTCTAAGGGAGATGTTCCAAGGTAATCTCACTCTTCTCGCGGTTCGCGAAATCTCAATGAACGAAACGAACAGGCATCAAACTCATCAAACTTCGCGTCCTCGAGTCGTATATGATCTCATCCATCAACGAAATTCGAAACAAACAGCTCAAATTCATAAAGTTCGAAAATTACCTCGCCATTGCGCTCTTCTCTTCCTCGCAATCATCCTCGATTCTCCTCCCAGTGTTCTCCTTCCTCGTATTTGCGGCAGATAAAGGAAGCTTGAACGCTGCTCTCGTTTTTCCTGCTTTAAGCTTGTTCTCTCTTTTGATCGAGCCGTTGAACTTTCTGCCTCAGATTGTTTCGTGAGTACTAATCGTTTTGGTCGAGTGGGATGAGCTCACTGCTTACGCATGATTAAAGAGCTTTCATTCAAGCTCGAGTGTCGTGGGACCGTATATGTCGACTCCTCCAAGCACCTGAAGAGTTCGAATCTCCTCTCCCTTCACCCGCCTCCTCAGCCTCCTCAGCCTCCTCGGAGCCCAAACAAAACCCTGATGAACTCGCCGTGTCTATCTCCTCCGCGTCCTTCCGCTGGCCTAAGCCTGCCTCCACGTCCTCAGAGGCGGAAGATGGCGATACGCTCAATTTTATGGCGATTTTATCTAAGAAATCTAACAAGGATCGTGAG
The DNA here is from genome assembly GCA_003987895.1 of Neonothopanus nambi. Classification (NCBI taxonomy): domain Eukaryota; kingdom Fungi; phylum Basidiomycota; class Agaricomycetes; order Agaricales; family Omphalotaceae; genus Neonothopanus; species Neonothopanus nambi. The sequence continues at coordinate 4,831 of RCHF01000276.1, forward strand.
GCTCAAGCTGAGGAGTTGAAACCCGATCTGCACGAAATCGACATGAAGCTTCCCAAGGGCTCGCTCTCGGTTATCGTAGGACCTGCTGGGAGCGGGAAGAGCTCTTTGCTTAGCGCGATTTCGGGGCAGTTGATTAAGATGTCTGGGGAGGTTAGTGTGCTCTACATCATATTCTTTTCACTGAGTGTATATATACCTAACTGATATCGCTCCCCAGCTATCCGTCCTTCCGTCCACCTCAATTGCCCATCTCCCACAAAAGCCTTGGCTACAAACTCTAACCATACTAGACAATATCCTCTTTGGTTCGGGACTTAATCCTTCTCTCTTCGACGCCGTTATAGAAGCGACTGCACTCGGACCTGATTTCTCACGATTGCCAAAAGGGGCAAAGAGTCAAGTTGCAGAAGGCGCGGCGAATTTGAGTGGTGGGCAACAAGCGAGAGTGGCACTTGCAAGAGCATTGTACTGTAATGCTGGTGAGTCTTACGTCTCACAATTTGTTCTTTTTTTTCGTTTTTACCCGACGGATAACTGACGGAAGTGATACTTTTACAGACATTTATCTTCTCGACGACCCCTTCTCTGCTCTCGATCCTCGTGTTGCGCATCAGGTGTTCACGTCTACTGTCTCTTTCCTCCGTTCCAGAGGTAAAACTATCGTACTAGTCACGCATGACTTGCGCCTTGCTCAGTTAGCCAGGGCGGATATGATTTATGTCATGGATGGTGGACGGATTGTTGAGCAGCGCACACCTGGGGCGTCTGACGATGTCCCCTTGGTTGCAGCGGCTGATGAGAAGCAGACGCACAAGGATGTAGATGTAGAGGAGGAAGAAACCGAGAAAGTGGAAGAAGACGAAGACGAAGAAGATGAGTTGATCATTACCGAAGGACGTAAAAAGGGACAAGTTTCTTGGACTACGTACCTCCGCTATATCCAAGCTTCAGGTGGATTCTCCGTCGTGGTGTACCTATTGGTGATCCTGTTTTTGCAACAGGCTGCTGTCGGTAAGAGATTTGTTCCTACTTCGCGAGCCGCTTTCGAGTTCTGATATGACGGTTGGCAGTGCTGAATAACTTGTGGTTATTCTGGTGGACCGATCAGAGCTTCCCGCTTACGAACAGGGAGAACATGCTCATATATAGTATGCTCGGTGTTGTCGTGTGCTTTTTCTACGGTGAGTCTACTTTACCAATTATTTTTCTCTAGAGATCTTATCATAAACATGTATCTCTTCTTAGTCCTCGGGAACATGTCAGTCGTCATGGCCACTTTCAAAGCTTGCGTGATTTACCACCGCCTCGCCGCTCAGAACGTTGCACACGCTTCCCTGCACTTCTTTGAGACGAACCCCGTTGGGAGGATCATGAACCGGTTCAGCAAAGATATGAATGCTATGGATCATGAGTTGTATATCTGGGTATTCAATGTCGTCACTGGAATTTTCATCATCGTTGGGTTGGTCATCGTGATGTGTTGGCCGAGTGGTTATTTGGCTATCATGATACCTGTGATTGGTGCCATCTATTATCTCATTTACTTGTTCTATCGTGGGTGAGTATGAATCCATTTATTTTGTAAATACTTCCACTAATGAAAAACAATTAACAATTCAGGGCCAACATCGAACTGAAAAGACTAACATCCAAAAATCGGTCACCTCTCTTCTCACACGTCTCCGAGACTCTCGAAGGCATGCACACAATACGTTCATACAACCGCACATCCACCTCACTCGAAAAATCTCTCACTCTTCTTGACTTCTCCAACAAACCGTTCTATATATCTCGCTCCGCCGAACTCTGGTTGCTTCTCCGTATCGAGCTCCTAGCCTCCGTTGTCACTCTCGCGATGGTTCTAATAAGTCGTGCGATGCATGCACCAGGGGCGTTGGTTGGTCTAGCGCTGAGCTCGTGTCTTGCATTGACGAACGAGGTGAATGCGTTGATTAGGAGTACGGCGGAGATGGAGAGTCATATGAATTCGACAGAGAGGTTGGATGAGTATGCGTATGAGATGGTTCCTGAGGGAGCGGGAAAAACAAAGGAAAATGAAAACGTAAATGAGAAGGAGTGGTCAAAATCTAAAGGTGAAATCAAAATCAAGGATCTAGTTGTTCGGTACCCCACGAGGCCAGATTTTATGGCGCTTAAAGGAGTCAACTTGACGATTGCACCTGGTGAAAAGATCGGCGTTGTCGGTCGGACAGGAAGCGGCAAGTCGACCCTACTGACGGCTCTTATGCGCTTGGTCGAGTTTGAAGGTAACGTTTTGGTCGACGGTGTTGGTAAGTTTTGTCATCATAATAGTATCCATTCTTCCAGCTCATTCGCCCCTTTGGAGATATTTCACATATACCACTAAGTTCCCTCCGAACCCGTCTCGTCTGCGTCCCTCAAGAATCTACTCTCTTCACCGGTACCCTTCGTTCCAACCTCGACCCATTCAACGCCCATACCGATGCAGAACTCCTCTCTGCCCTCTCTGATGTTGGCTTCACCACAAGGGAATCCACGGAAGGCACTTCTACGAACTTGTCGATGCCATTAACAGCTGGAGGTAAACCACTCTCTCAAGGCCAACGTCAGCTTGTCGTGCTCGCCACTGCACTCCTTCGGCTCCAGAAACATTCCAGCGGTATAGATTCAGGTTCGGGCGGTGGTAGTGTGTTACTCTTAGACGAGGCAACAGCTAGTCTCGACGGAGGCGCGAGCAACGCTATCACGAATTTGTTGCGCGGTGAAGATCGGGATCAGGGTCTACGTGATGTGACGACCATATGTATCGCGCACCGGCTGGAAACGGTAGTTAAAATGGACAGAATTGTCGTATTGGACTCCGGTTCTGTGTTCGAAGTGGGTACGCCAAAAGAATTGATGGAAAAGAAGTCGGGAGAAGGTATGTTCAGGGATATGGTTGCTGCATTGGGCGAAGCTGAAGAGGCGAGGATTAAAACACTCATTTACGATAATTAATTTGATTTCTTTGTTGGATCTTACCGTAACACAATTGAACTAGTCTTTTGAATCCAAACAGTTCGAAGGAAAGGTCGGCCATTTAATGACGTGTCTTAAGGTTAGGGTTTGGATATCAGGCATTGCCTCAGCGTTCTCAACACCCGAATATGACGAGTACACCCGCAAATCCTGTTCCAGATTTCACTTTTCCTGCAGATGTGTCCCCCACCTCACATGGAGCAGCTTGGGACCAATTATACACCATGATGCGTTCTGTCCCCAGTCCGACTTCCCTTTCCTTCACTGATGCTTTGTCTCAGCCAAAGCAGTCGCCTTCAGGCTCTCAACTGGAATATACGCGGTTTTCTTCACCTCACTTTACGGACGAACTTCCAAACAGGAAAAGAAAGCGTTCTGGAGATTTTGCACATCCAGAAGCTGGCACTTCAGTTCGCCAAACTCCGTACTCCGATGAACCGTCTCTCTTTCCTGCATATATAGATGTTTCCCCGAAAAAGATGAAATTGGGCGAACAATCTCTTACACCGCTTTCTATTTATCCACCAGCGCAAAAAGGCACGGTAGAGTGAGTTATCGTCAGTCTATATATCCAAGTAACTATCTGACTTTCACAGTGTATTTGGGAATGCACATGAATTCACCGTCAACGGTGGGACTTTCAATATCAGTCATACATCAACCACGCATTTCCTTCCACCCGCACCTGAATCCAAGTTCGTCGCAGACATATCCGAGTCATCATCAAAGCGGCCAAATCCTTCATTTCCCCCCTCTCACCCACATGCAAGCAGCGAGCAGGGACCAGCATTCACTGACCATCCTACTTCGGACTCGATTTCTCCTCCCCCGGATGCCCCTATATGGACAGAAAGCGAAGTGTATGCACGCCTTCTTATCCCGAAGGGCCATGGTTATCCATTATGGATTCCAGAACCTTACGAAGGCGTTTCACCGGAATATCAGCTGGACGGTATCAGAATCGGCGATGTTGGTATAGTGAATAATGATGGTGGATTCCAATTCCTTTTCAATGTCTGCCATAGTAGCCAAAGCCCAATTAATCGTGACGGAGTGCCTGATGAATTTCTGCCATTTCCCTCTCGTGATCTGAATATCCTGCAGCAATCTACGATGTTTGATCGTGGTACACATATAATGAGTGCTCACATTCGAAAGAGGACAGTGAGCGAGTGCGTATTTCCAGTGATCTGAATTTATTCAAGATGAATGAACATGTTATTGTTATTTTCAGAATTCCATCAGCAAGATACCATTCCATTGTGTCTTTTGAATCGTCTAGGTCTGAAGGAGCAATGCTTGCTCTACCAGAAGGCGGTTCTCGAATGAATGCCCAAAACCTTGCCAAACTTCGGCAATACGCGATACAGAACGCCAGGGGCTGGTACAGGTATGCGAATGGTCAGCGAGGGTGGGAGATTCAAAATGATGCCTTGTACCTCGTTACGGGCTGCGACAAGTGTACATGCTGGGCTATGGCCTCGTTCTCAAATGGATCGTTGGAAGAGACCTTGGAATTGGCAACTGTTTTGGAGAATTCGGAGCGAGAAGATGGTGTAGAAACTCTGAGACCAGTGTGGAAAGAGATAAATTCCACTGCTGCAGTTCGGACAGGACCTCATCAGACTCCAGCTAATAGCATTCGAACTCGGCCTAACAATCAATGTGTATTTGTGCGGGGATATAAAATTGCTATTGCACAGGACACAAATGATGGAACGGCAGAAGATACCTCGCTAATTCCTGTCGTCAATTCTTCCTCTGAACATCTTTTTGGGAAAGGAACTCATATACCATACGGACTGGACTCTGGATATTACTCCTCCACATCTGCTGACACGGGATCAACATCATCTTCAAACCCCAGCAATCCGAGTGGGTCACAACGGTCAAACGGTCAACCAGTGACTTTACTGCAGTTTCCTGAGAGTCGCGCTGTACGTCTTCTATACTTCATGGCATTGCTTCTCGCCTCACATTTTTGCTAGATCTTCCATCCTTCTGATATCATCAACCATTTCCTACTCTCACAGGTGTGTTTCTACCAGTGATATGTCCAACGTGTACGAGCCTAATTCATAAAAGAACCATTTTACAAAAGTTGCCATCACACATGACGACGACTGGTGCTCTGTGATAAACGAGGTATGTGAGTGATTACCGTCTATGAATAAGTATTAATGATCACCATGAACCATTGAACATAGAACGAATCAAGCTGCCCTTCTGAGAAAGAGCTGCTTCATCGGATCCTGGATCAATTTTCGATTCAATACTCGCATGGTAAGCTCGATAAGATATGAGGCTATAATCTCTGACAAATTACAATCCGCGAAGACGGTCCAGGTGTTGTCCCAGGTGCCTTCCTTCATCCTCGTCATAGTTTATCGCATCAAATTCTTGACGAAGATGTCCCCTCTTGGTCTGACTTCCTCAATGAGCCTCTTTTCAATGATCCAAAGGGCAATGACCACATTAGTGAAATTTACGGGTCCTTGGCCGCATGTCAAGTTCCCGACTCGGACACACCTGACTTGACGCCTGACCTGTACCCTTTATCATCTCTGGTGTCTCCGTACGACGCGTCTCCAAGCGTCGACGCCGCCTATCTACGTACACCTGAACACTACCCTCAAATATCAAGTCTAGCAGAGTTCCAGTCAGCTGTGAAAGATGTGAACGAAAGAGAAAACTTGACAAATCAAGATAATGCATTCAGCGAGGATTTATTTAGTTAGCCTATACCACCACGATAAGTTAGAGAGCTATTTACAATTCGATGAATAACGCCTAGGACGAGAAATATAGACAGTATAATACACAGTGGCGAGAATGAATCAGAATCTGTGATGTGGGGATCCGGGAACTTGAGTACCACGTGAATGGCGCGGGCAAGCCGCTGCCTAGGTAAGGGTAAGCGGGACGCGGCTGTTGACTTCCGACCACCACTCATCTTCACGGCGATATCGTCAGTGCGACCAGCTCTACAGTGTCTGGAAATTTCCAGGATATACTTTTTAGTTCTGGCAAACTCTCCCATCAGTATTGGCTCAACATAGCTACTTGGCTGCCGATGGTTTGACTCTAGTGGGTGTCCCCTAGAACTCTTGAAGCCTGAATGCAGCTGAGTGTGCTAATGAGGTGTGGGCCATGGCTGAGCACCACCAATGGATTACATACGCCTGCGTAACATGGTACCAAACGAATACAACTCCATTTTCCACCATGCTTCGTCGAGACGGCCGACATAGTCGACTTTTGGCTATCAGCTACAGATGACCAGTGAATACCAGAGAGGACTCGAGCCCAACTTCGCAGCATCCACCGACGATGGCTACTGCAGTAACTACCCTTGTACTGGTGATTGCAGCAGCAACTAGCCCCGCCACGCTACCAACCGACCCAAGCGCAACAAGTTCAACTACGTCGCCTTCAATGACAGCTGCATTACCGTTACCGTACATCTCCTCCACGCACGCTCCCGACATCGCACTCCACAAACTGGGAGATGGGGATTTCATCAACGTTCGCAGTCTCTTGCGGAGACGGGAACTCAAGGGTCAATATACTAGGCTTAGCTCAGGTTGATCGAGAAGCACTCAGACCGAGAGTAGAAACTATGTGCAAAACACTCAAAGTAAAGGAAATGGAGGAAAATGGAGAAAAGGATGCGCCGAAAAGCAGCGAAAATCGCCCACATGGTACTCTCCTCTTTACATGGAAAACTTCAAAGCTAATCTGATTATTTCCTAGTTGCGGTACAATGGCTTTGACGACTCAATCCGACACGAGTTCAAGTATCTTAGAAGGAAAATCGCAATACCGTCATAGCCGAGAGCAACTCGATCGCAAAGGTCGATGAGGGATATATTCTTATTTCAAGAGATCTCCAGCTACAAGTACAGTTGGTGAGTCTCAAAATTCCAGCTGATCAATCTTCATTACATGTACTAATTTAAACCAGTTACAGTAGTAGGCAAATGATACCTATATATTCTTATACAATCAATCATTAGCAAACGAATAGTTCAGTGTGAGTAGTGAAAGCAATATCAAGCACTAACGATAAAACAAGCGGTCATCCCATACGAACGAGCGATCACTCCATACGAAAAAGCGTTGTCGTTAGTACGGTTTCACTGAATTTCTCTACGCATCATTTGCAGTCTAACGCCTCGCTGCGCGACTTACGATCCAGCACAATCGTCTACGTTCACGCTCGATCATCCTTGGACTTCCACCTTTCGAATCCATCCTCCACACTCCTCGCTTCTTTGTCTCCGCCTCACTGTACCTTTCTCGTATTCACATACGTTCGTTCCTCCACCGATTTCATGGCGGCATCGGCATCAAATAGTGCAGGTAATGAATCAGCGGACATGGATGGACTCAAGGCGATAACTTCAGCTCTTCAACAGACCTCACTGCAAAATTCGAAAAAACTTACCAAAAGCCCTTATCCCCGGCTGACGAGCCTGGCTACATTTACGCGTTCAAGATATCAGGTGGAAACACGTACACGAATGGTGTACTTTACAAGGTCGGGAGGACCTGCGATCTCCAGAGGCGCCGAATCGAGTGGGATCGACAATGCAGCTCTCAAAATCATCATTGGTACCAGGGTGTGCCGGTGGAGTATTGTCATCGAGTTGGTGAGTACTCTTTTTATTTTCTTTCTTTTTTGTTCTTTCAGCCGGAATCTGAGAACGTGTGTAGAGAGGCTCGTTCATTTAGAGCTGCAGAGGGTATGTCTCAGGAAGCCAACAGAATATTGCTTAGACTGTGAGTCTCGATGTTTCTTAATACCATTGCAATTCGGTGGACATCGCCTGCTAGGCAATCGCCACCACTACGAGATTTTTGAGCTGGAGGGAGATAGCGCTTGGAAAGAAGTAATACACCCCACGATTATCCGCACGAAAGCGCTTGTTTTGGAGGGATTGAAGGATTGAGAGGGTGTCGTGTACTTATAGCTTTTCTTGTTCTTGTATTATCCAAGCTAGATCCGTCTAGCCATCGAGTTGTATTTTGTGCGTATCATCACGAGTCGGTGGGGAATCACAATGGTATGTAATTTGCTTCTTTGCTTAGGGCTACTGAATCTGACATTCCGTTGTAGTCGAAATTGGCATCTTGTTCCTTCTTATTGCAATCACCGTACCGAGTCTCCTTCAAATATGGGCCTTCTCTCTCAAAATTGTCGACGTTTTGAAGGCTGTCAAAGCAATAGTGAGTGTGGAGCTAAATTTCATTGTGCGTTCGTTGCTAATGTGAAGTAAAAACCAGATCTGTCCGCTCAAAAACGAGTGACTACCTAGCTTTGCAAGGTGTGCACCTTTGTTGAATGTACAGTGGAACGACATATTGGTGTAGCCACCATCTCGACACTAGACCCTTCAGTTCATGAAGCTTGAAGGGCTGGAAGCATCTGCAATTCTCTGATCGGGTTGGTGGGTACCTCAAGGTGATGTAACATATAAACCGCGATTCCTAGTAAGGCGTTATGTTTGCAGGGTATGAGAATATCTTTGGTTGTAGTAAACACTGAGTAAAAGGTATGTGTACATGTAGGAATTCGTGAAGGTCGGACAGAAGAAAGAGAAGCGTTTCGGAAAAACGAAAAGCGAGCAGAATCAAGTTTCATGCGTACCGGGTGGAAGGAATAGAGTATATCTAGTGAGCAAGCGTCATTATGGTTGAAGTTGTTCAGCAGCTCACTGGCAGTAAACTCATGAATAGCGCGCGCAGGTCCCCTCTAATGTCTAACCGCCATTAACATTCAACGTTCAATCCCCACTGCCAGTGCTACCGACAATAAGAACAAAGATCAGATCAACTAGACGTCAGAGAAATAAACCGTACCAGCCCAAGAAGTAGGACACATCACGGTAGCAAAATAATCCACAAAAACATCAAAAAACCATTCGTCCAGTCCGGCGGGAGTCAAATTCGTATCCACAAGCATATCGTATACATCCTCCTTCTCCTCCTCCTTCTCTCGTTCATCAAGACTTTCATATATCTCATCCACATCCATGAAGTTCTCAGGTCCATCCATGTCCTCGTCAAATTCAATTCCGTATGTGTTGACGTTGCGTATCGGAGGTATAGGGCCTAAAGTCTCCATGTCTAGGTCGCCAGCGACTTGATGATTTGTTAATGTTAATGGTATCGGTATCGGCGCTGGACCTGCAGCTGGAGGTTCGGAAGGTACACTGAGGGTGGAACACATTTGATTCTGAAAGAGATGAGTATTCAATTTTTTGAAAAGAGGACACGAAATGAAGAAAACGCACCCAGCATCTTGCAGGCTCGAGCCTGAGCTCGGAAGACCGATTATAATACGCACAAGCTCTGTCAAAGGCCTGCGGTTCAAATACGAGTGGCTCAGCCCTCGATAAAATGCTAGTCATGGTATGAAGCTGAGTGTCGGCCTAGCTTCGAAGCAAAAGCTTACCTATACTATTCTCAGATGCGCTGACATTCATCAATATCTATCCCTTTATCATCTTTGAACTTCAGGGGAAGAAAGGGAAAGCGTCTGGGAAACGAAAGAGTTACACAAAGAGACCGGCAAAACAGCCGCTTGACAAGTTCCCATTTTGGCAAAGTCAACTGCTAGAGGCAGAAACGTATCCTCGTCGAACCATACAAGATCGGCTCACCAGACTACTTAAAGCTCAGAAATACCAGACTACGCCCCGCAAATGCCTAAAGCGAGAAGACCCAGAGGAAGAAAAATATTATCGGAGGTCCTGCTGTTGCCGGAATGCTATGCAATCGAACAAGATATGCCAGATATTTACTCTATTCTGCCCTATGTCTATATATACAACCGGTATTTTGGATCCAACAATACAGCTTATACCTCGATCGGGCACCACTTCGAGAAAAGCATCCCAGGATCGTACTGCCTCTTCAACTCCTGGAGTTTAGGATAGTTGGCACCGAACAGGTTAGCTGTGCTAGTTCGGCTTCCAGAAGTCATCTGAGAGGGATCTTCTGCAACTGCAAAGAACATTGAGCAAAGGAGGATTCGATGCGGTACACAGAAAGCTTACTGTAGTTTCCGTATCCAGTGTTAGTTGCAGCAGGCAAGTTTTTCTCGGATTTGAGGACGATTTCGATAGCATCACCAATAGCTTTGCGGATGTCAGGCAAATTTTCGGTGCTACCGTCCCAAGACGCGAGGCAGGCACAGCTAACACGAGCCCCACGGATATGACATGACTCCTCTGGAGCATGACTGAGAACCGTCTTCGTTGGGAGGTACTCGAACAAGAACGACACGCTCAAGTCGAGCTCTTGCGAGACTTCCATGATGTTCTCCATGAGTTCGTCTGCGGCGTCTACAATGGGCTCGGAGATGAAGACACCCTTCATGTAGTAGTTTTTGCCGTGCGGCAGACCCTGGTTCTACAACAAAAGATGTAGACGCGACCAGCTTAGATACAACCGAAGTTTATTTACCTGAAGTGAGTTGAGTACCTCATACGGTACCTCCTTGACCGTATCAAGGAATGGTCCTATGCGAAGATACTTATTAGCGGATGGATGGCTGACATAAGCATATTGAGCATACCAAGGTCAAAGAATCTCTTGAAATGCGCACGACCTTCCTCCTCCGAACCATTGTAGAACATGAGCAAGATGTTCGTTGCCTACACGAATGACATGTACATTCAGACGAAAAAGGACATGAATGATAAGAGCAGTTGAGCGCACATTACCGTCTGGGCCTCTAGTGAGAAGATGAAATAGAGTCTCCTTCTCCACGAGACCTTTGGCATACCATGCGTGAAGCTCTTTCATGAGTGCAGGAAGCACAGCTCCCGGGAACATAGCGATGCCGGCAAACACCGTTCTTCTCTGTAGGTGGAGTTGCATGACGAACTCTGTCACAACACCAAAGTTAGATCCTGCACCCTTGAGGGCCCAGAAGAGGTCTTTGTTCTCCTGCTTGTTTACTGTGAGGATCTGTCCGTCCGCGGTAACGAGAGTCACCTAAAAGAAAGGGAAACCTAGATTAGATAACCTGCGGCCTAACAAGAGAGAAGATGGACGACCTGGACCATGTTATCAAGAGCCAATCCATACGCCCCTGTGAGGAAACCGTAGCCTCCTCCAAGAGTAAGGCCTCCAATTCCAGTCTAGATTCGGTAAAATCAGAACGCAGTTTGTCACACGACAAAATGCATCTAGATTTACATGGTTGACGGTACCTCCTACAGTAGCCAGGCCATGTTTAATGGCAGCTATATCGACGGTGCCCCAGACAGCACCACCACCAACATAGGCCAGCTTCTTCTCAGTATCAACCTTCACATCAGCAAAGTATCGTGACAAATCTATCACGAGTCCATCCTCTGAGGAGGACTGGCCGGCGACACCGTGTCCACCCTCACGTACAGCAAGGGGAAGCTTCGCGCTCTTGGCGTAAGCTATGGCAGCAGCGACGTCCTGAGGAGTCTTGACGAATGCCACAATTTTGGCGTTACGTTCGGCATTGGCTGCCCAACGATGGAGTGCTTGCTTGTACTGTGGGTGGCCGGCAGTAATCCAATCGCCAGTGAAAGAAACGGGAGCAGACATGTTATTGTGTTATCGATATGCCAAATGTGAAGGTGAGGGAACTGCTGAGGGAATGTCCGAGGAGTATATATGCCCACCACGGTGCTGTACAGTCAATCAAGGGCACATTTTGTAGATTTCAGAGTTCTGAACTTTGTTTGCGGCTAGACGACCTTGAGCTAGATTCTATGTAGTATCCCGTTCGCGCGGTTCTCCGTAGACAAATTCACCAATACTGGGCTAGCTGCAAGTTCATTGGCTACATCAAGAGCTTTGTTTTAACTTTCCGCTAGACATCGAAGAGGACGAGAAGGAATAAGATGTGAGTCGAACATGAGTCGGTCAGAGTTAACGTTCAGAACGTTCAGTGGTGAGGTCCTGAGGAATCTGCTGCGTGGTATCAAAATACTGTGTTTGGTAGTTAGTGGCCACCTCCAGCTGGTGCTGCCGAGACTTGGCCGAGGCTCAACCAACGACGGCCACGATTTGTTGCGAACTGGATTGAACAACGAAAAGACTGGCATGCGCCGGTTTTATATGTATATACTTATTACTCAAGGTTTGACTTATTACTAGGACGTTGGAAGAAAGGCTCACATAATTGAAATAGACAAGATTCAGATGATTCAGAAGATTCCGGCGAGTGACTTAGAGTGAGCTTTGCACTCAAATTGAGCGCTGCGAATTCTTGCGAATTGCCGCGGTTTCCACTGTAACCTATCTTCTAGATCCTAAACAAGAGGATGGAAACAGTCACATATGTCAAGACGTACGCAATCTGATTATAATCATAAGTTTGGAAGGTGCGTACACCGGTACCACTGGCTATGAGAGGTCTGAGCTACTACCTAACTTGTACTAGTGATAGTCAAAGTCAAGCAAGATTTTTTGCTCAATAAGCGTCAGAAGCTAGGGTCAGCGTTGTTTTACATACATAACACTACAGCCTAGTTCTACGGGAACTCCAGGAGATGATATCGATTGGTATCATGATCCATATCTGTAAGTATGGCCCAAACCGTTTGACAATATACTGCAGGGAAGTGTATTATTGTGGAGCAAGAATAAAAACGGGACAACAGATGATAACATATAAATCTGACGCAGAGCTTCCGATGAGGGTACAAAGCTTCAATTCTCGGCCGCTGAGCCTTCCTGAAGCTCAAAGTTCAGTGATTATAATTTGTCGCGACCTTATATGGGCCTGTCCCTTTGGCGAAAGGACTGCTGGGAGCTGTGCGTACCGGGGAGTGGCATGAAGTACTAAGCAGCGCGCCGTTGCTCCCTCTGCTCCTCCGAGGACCCGGAACTAGGGTCCTCATCCGGGTGTCCCATTCCGTGTCGGGCAGTACCCTTTCTACAAAGAACCTGGATCACCCGTATGTGTTTTAGTTGCGTACACGAAAAATGTAGAAAGGTGAGAGCGATCAATTCGTTATCATAGGTGCTTGTGGTCAGAAACTTGCAACTTTTGTACTTATTACCTTTCCAGTTACCTACAAACTTGGAACTAAAGTAGCTGCATCTACCTCAACTAATCAGTATTTCCGCGAGCTGTGAATTGCGATGGCGTGTATCCTGGCCGCGTTCAGTATTGCAAAAGCTAAAGACGAGCATGGAAACGAGATCGAGGTGTCAATTCATCTAACTAACCAATTTCTTTTGTGAGTGTTGTCATTGTCGTTCTGAATGAACTCAGTTAAACTCATGGACCTTTGATTCTACCATTGTAGTCGTCCAGAGCCTTTCTGTTGCTCCATTACTCCTCGATCTGCTTGGGAACTATTGAGCAAAGCTACTTGAAGAAGAGGAAGGAGGGGGGATCAAGACTTGTGTTGTAAGTATATTGTCGCTGCGCTCACAACTTTTTTGAAATCTCAAGTCCGGAAGACGATTCGCATGTAAATATGAAGGCATCGTACGTAAGATAGTACAATGAATATTAAAAACTCTTTTGATTGCATGAAGGGTAATTTTCTAGCGAATGACACATGAAGGAATGGGAGGACTAGTGATTGAGAGTGGTCATACTGTCGCTACTTGTCGAAGAAGATTGTGGCGCAATTGTGACCGAAGTCATATTTTGACCCTCAGCTGTGTAATCGGTATCCCTTTTGAAAGGCTCTCGACTACATTCCTGATCGCACTGCGTCTCCTGAGTCACTGATACTTGCAAATTACCAGGTGGCCTCGGGCCCGGGACAATATGTAGAGGAATAGTGTTTGTCGCCTCGCTCGTCGGGTACCCAGTATATTCTGCCATAGCTACACGAATGATAATGAGATTAAACGAGATCCCAACCATTTGCGCTTCCTATAGTCACAGCGGCATAGTCATTTTTCAGAGAAACTTAGAACGAGAATCGGAGAATCTTAAAGTATGCAGCACTCACTATTGCACTGGCGACGTATAGTCCCTGGCTACCCACGACATAGGTGATACAGAGCGAGACTGGGTAGACAAGGATTCACATGAGTTGACAATAATAATGCCCAAAAGAGCTAGCAGCAGAAATCTCGAACATACTAGCGGCGCTCGTGTAGAGGATTCCGGACTCGACCATAATCCTTGAATTTCATGCTTGGTGAGCGCAAAGATACAAAGGGGAAAGGGCTGGGCGTACCTCATAATTCTAGTCAGATACCCATACTTATTCTGACCTGCAGAGTCCCTCAGCCGATATACTGATGCTCGAGAAAGACCCTTTTCAGCTCGGTATAGACGTGAGAGAATGAGGGCTGCAGAATTTAGTACACGAAGCTACAGAGAATGAACAAGGATTACTTACACGTTGCAATAACATTTAATGTAATACTAGTAGCCCACAAAGATGCTACAATTGGTCGTAAAGGCGTCGGTGCCGTGAGCGCCACATTATGCGTTTGACGAAGAACAACGAGGTTAAGTATTCCAAGTGCAGCAACTCCAAACCAAAGGAAGATAGGCACAATGACTACAGACCAAGATTTGCTGTATATCGCCCAAGTACGATAGATCTGTTCATCATAATATAATTGGATGCACTAATCCTCAACATCGCGGAAGGAATATTAGTACATACCAGCATAAAATCTGCGATGAGAGTCTGAAAAAGGATGCAGACAACCCTCGACACTTCCATCGGACTCCCAGCATCCATGAACTCTCGACTACTGCCGCCTGGACTTGCCGACTGAATCGCACGAACGATATTAAGGCTCAAGTTGATAGTAGCAGCAATAGGCATGACAAGGCATATACCCAACATAAGATGGTTCACCTGTGACCAAGGTTTCATACTTCCACCCTTTCTCACCCAGAGTAAGGTGCGTAAACATAACCTGAAGGTTACAAGGTAGATCCCATAGCAGACGCTCTCGACGAAGAGGGCTACGATAGTCGCTTGCTGGTAGGTGAAATTAGACATGGCCAATTCTCAGGTCCCTGTAGCGACTTCCTTGAGGAGCCAGAGGGGGTTTATAAGCACACTGAACTAGTGTTGGATAGCCACTGTAGCTCGCCAGTAGTACTCCACGATCCGAACGATTCGGCAGTGTTCGGGTTCTTCATTAACAGTCGAAGAACTCGTTGCACGGTTAATGACGTCCGTTCTTCCCTGAGGGAAAGCAGACCGCACTTTAGTACCGTTACATCAAAATCAGAACTGCTCACTTTGAACGAACTTTATTAGTAAACAGCATTATGACCGTAAGCGTTTGACCTTCAGCTCTCGAACCATACTGCGTATAGCAAAACCCGCATGATACCCTCGTCCTGCCCTCGTCTCTAGATATCGACAAAACGACACAAAAACTCAAACTTGTGTCATTTCAAAAGCTATGACATACCTCTGCTGTGACTGACGATAACTGATATCGTACCAGGCTAATCAACGCGGCGACTACGACACCTCCCGCGACGAGCCAGCTTCCACCAGACAATTGAACGGGCAAGAAATTGATGGATCCGTCAGGTGCGGTGTTTTCATCCACAATGACCCCCGCAATAGAAGGGCCGGCAAGGGTTCCTGACTGTGTGAGGGAAACTGAGCGGATCATCGTGGGTATTGGTAGCAAGAAGAATACATACAACTGTACCACTAGGTGCGAGACCGAAGATGCTAGATCTCAAGCGCTTTGACGACGGACCGGATCCAAGGCCAAAGGCGATGGGGGGAGAATATATCGCAGATGAGGTAAGGCGAAGTTTTTTGGTGTTCATAATGATGGAACTCACTCAGACGCGACGACCTCAGGCCATTATGGTGCCGCCGCATTCTATAGTGGCAGATCTGATGATCTGAGCAAAATTTGCAGCCGTGCCCCTCTCTACTACCCTACTGCCCGATAGCTCAAGATTACATCTACTCTGAGTCCGAAGAAGAACTCGACTTAAACAACTCTCGATATCCAATGCCCGGAGACCTCGTATTACATTGTACAATTAACTGTAGAATACATGTGTGCATGTGTAGAGCTACACCCTAGAATACAAGTGACGAGTCTAGTCTATGCGAAATGTATACCGACATCGTGAAAAGCCGATAGTAATCTTATGATCAAGGTCAGTTAAATATTAACACACACTTTTTGAGGGTAGACATACTTGAGTAAGTCATCGACATCCATCTTGGCTGCACGATTTTCGGTGTTGCCAGTCTCTTCTAAGACCTTCTCAATTTTAGCCTTCATGTCAACATCATCCTCAAACATCTATGACAGAAAAGCCAGAAAATCAACGAAATGACTCGCCGTGAATCCAATGAAGGACAAACCTGATTTGTCTCCGAACACCACGTCCGCCAATTCTTCTCGAGCATTGGGATGACACCTTTCGCCATAAAGTTCCCGTGTACAGTTTTATTTCTCCGACTAAACAATATTCTGCCTAACCCATCGAATTCCTCAAATCGAACAGGCGGGGGTGGATCCCTGGGAGCTATACGCACAACACTACTCTCAACCATAGGTGCCGGTCGAAAATTGTTCTTGCCAACGTGCATAAGGTAGTCTACCTTTGAATACAGCTGTACGTTGGCAGAAAGCCGAGACCAGAGGGTACTCCCGGGCTTTGCGACTAAACGGAGAGCAAATTCACGTTGGAACATGAGGATGCAGACACGAGGTAGAGGTCGGTGTGAGAGGAGGCGGAAGACGAGAGGGGAAGAGATTTGGTATGGTGTGTTGGATATACAAACATCGAAGTAGGGTAATTCAGCTTTGACAAAATCACCGATTATGATTTCGAGCTTTCTCTGCTCAGGTCTACAAGGATGCTGTAAATTAGAGGGGGAACGAAGAAAGGTAAAGACAAATACTCACTTTCCCTGGACCCGTTTTGTTAATTCAGCGGCCATCCGTGGATCCATTTCCACGGCTGTAACATGTTTGACTTGCTCAAGAATTCGAACTGTCAGATTTCCTGTACCCGGACCAACTTCTAGGACTTTGTCTGTTGGTTTAAGGTTGGCCTATGAATCAAGCAGGGTTTGTATTCAAAGTCATAAGTCATAGAGTTGCAAGAAAATACCTTTTCAACAATACTGTCAGTTCGTGAGCACTCTTCGGCAGGGAAATTGAGATCAAAGCTCACGTTTGTGCTAACTGAGGATTTTTAAGGATATGTTGGCCAAATCGTTCAGTGTTGAAAATAGGATTTCTGGTAGCTGTTGAGGTGTCCCCGGAATCATCTTTCTTCGCCTTTGCAGAGGGCTGATGAGCACGAGAGAATCGATCTGATGTAGCCCGAGGCATTTTTTCAGTAAATCGGCAACTGAGGGCGCCAGAAAATTGGAAGGCGGTTGTTTGGCATGGGCCTCTGAAGCAAACTTCACGATCTGAGAGGTGGTCCCGCTACGCGTTATCATTATTCAACGATCTCTCTCATGTTTAAAAAGCCATTAAATAACTGGAAGACATCTGCTCCTCTCAGAAGCTCTGATAGAAGAAAATTGAAACAGAAAGTGGTGGCTGCTTTCTCAATTTCGGCTGAAGATGCGGACATATTGGTTCCAGATGGCATCCTTTCTGTGAAGTTCAGCACTCATCTCGATGAGCCCGGGGTACAAAAGTTTCTAATTCATTGAAATATTTCCTTAGTCTGAACTTTACGCTGTCTTCAATAGGTGGCTTATCTGGCGCCCAATGGCGACCCTCTCTGGTTCACGTTAGGGAAAGGATCCGAGGACCTCATTCCAACGATATACACACTTTGGAAGAACGGAAATTTGCTCCCATTCATCTCTACACCCAAGGCTGTCATTCCCATCTTAGTCGGTGGCGCGGACCTGATGATTCCAGGAGGTAAGCCCTATATAATCTTCATCGGTTCATTTGCTGTATCCTGATTCTAACTCTAAGATAGTCGTTCATTGTTCTCCTACTCTTAAAGAGGGCCAGCTCGTCTCGGTATGCAAGTATGAACGACCAGACGGAACACCGACTCTGTCGGCTCCGCTTGCAGTCGGTCGCATGGCTGTCGACAGTGATCAGCTTCGCGGCGGCGAGAAAGAAAAAGGAAAGGCTGTCTACATACTGCATACGTGGAAAGACCATCTATGGGATCTGGGGTCCAAATTGGATGCTCCCGCGGACACACCTTTAACATCTGCCCTTGGCGAAGATTCTGACAAGGAAGAGCTAGAGGAGAACAATGCCGAAGAATCCCAAGAAGATCAGCAGAGAGTGGATGCAATGGAGGCACTTTCTATTTCCGACCCTGCGCCACCTTCAGCTGTATCTGTCCCTACACCAACCTATACACCTCAGGAAGTTACTGCATTGTTACAAATGTCTTTAGTTCAAGCCATCGCAACAGTCTTAGGCTCCCTTCCACCGTCCGCATTTCCGATCCCCTCCAACACTTTCTACACATCATACATCCTTGCCAATCGCCCTCACTTCCCTGAACTTGTCCTCCGCCCATCCTCTGCTCCAGCAGACTACTCACCTTCTGGAGATGTCCCTGGACCAGATCCGTATAATATTACGATCAAGACCTCTTCACACAAAYCGCTCAGTGCTTTTTTGAAAGCCGCTGAAAAAGCCAAGCTACTCACAACGAAAGCCCCTCAGAAGCATTCAGCGCAGGCGGACATTTTGATTACGTCAGTGAATGCTTCGAATCCAGAGGTCCAAGCACACGCGTCTTTCGTGACCGTTGGGGAATTAGAGCAGAAGGCTGCTAAGAAGGCGGCAAGGGAAGAGAAGGAAAAAGAGAAGCAGACTGCAGCAAGTAGTGAGATTGAAGTGCGGGAGTTGTGGAAACCGCATTTGACAAGTCTAGCACTGTTTGAGGGAATGGGTGGAAGGTACGTCTTTTCAAATGAATCCCGAGAGCAAGCTCACTGATTCTTTCTTTTGCAGTACTTCGACGCTGTACACATCTTTGGAAATCCGAACGCTGTTGAACTCGTATATCAGTTCAAAACAATTAGTGAATCCGCACGACAAAGCTTATATCAATCTCGACTCACTGCTACTGTCATGTATTGTGACTAAGAGCAAATCGAAATCTAAAAGCAACGCGGACGAGAATGCAGGATCTTCGGAAGTGGAGTTCATGAAGAGGGACGAATTACTGAGGAACGTGATGGATAAGATGCAGAACTGGTACGAAATCAAGGCCGAAGGAAAGGACACTGTGACCAAGTACGTGGGCTACACATCACTCTTTACCTTTTGCTTACCGTACCACAGGAAGGGCAAACTCACTCCAGTTCAAGTCTCCATGAAGATGCGCCAGGGACGCAAAGCGTCGACACTCATTACTGGTTTTGAGCCGTTCCACATCGCACCAGAGGAAATGGCGGATGATCTCAGGAGAATTTGTGCTGGTGCGACATCTGGTGGGTGCCTTGAATGCTGGTAGTTTTGCGTAGCGGATTGCTGACTTTCCCTGTCATGTGTGTTACAGTGTCACCGATACCTGGCAAGCCAGCCAACTCAGGCATGGAGGTGCTGGTGCAGGGTAAGCAGTCGAAGGCTGTGGAGGATTACCTTGTAAGCAAAGGTGTGCCGAAGAAGTGGATCGAGGTTCATGATCTGGTCGGGAAGAAGTAGTGTTATGGAACAGTCATACGACTTTGTCCTTCATTGCCGCCATCGTCTATGAGTGCACTTTGCTAATATATATAACAATTACAAGACACTCCCCTACATAAAGCCTGCCCTCAACAGCAACGGAACTTATATCATCATTATGTGTCTCGAGCGTTCGCGACATGTTCATCAGATGTTCATTGTATTCTTTCACTACCTGCTAGAATGAGTGAGGCTATAAGTCAAATCAAGTGCAAAACCAATTCCAATCCTATCTTCTCTTATGATCTTTTATACAGCATCTTCGAGTTCTTGCAGGATGACTTACCCTCCTTATTTCGATGTTCCCTCGTAAGTTGGGAAGCCAACGATGCGGCGCTGAAACTTTTATATCGCGAAGTGGAGCTTCACATCTCTTATCTTACCTTTGTACGGAACCTCAGTGGTCACCCCTTCAAAGCCGATAGGCGTTTGCTGAATGCTTGCCTACCTCGCAATCGCCACCACGTTCGAGTCTTCTCTGTCAATAGTTAGTTTCTCTCACTTCAATCTCATACATATTTTTAACGCCTTCTATTGTTGATAGCCTACTTTATCTCTAGGTATGCTCAAGAAGAAAGACAAAAAATCGTTGATCTTATATCTTCCTGCATTCGAGCTTTTTCAAACCTCCGCTCCATGGTATTCTTACTATCGGAATACAACAGACTGAATGATGAGACATTCGTCGTGCCATTTCAGGAATTGGTCCGTTCTCAGTCCGTTCGCCAGCTGGAGATCAATAACGCACTGTTGTCGTCCAAAGAAGAAGATATTCTCCTACCATGGATTAGGAAGCTTCAAACACTTATCATACATGCTCCCTCATCTTCCACTATGCATCGACTTCTTAATCCTGTAGATCAGAGGCTGGAAGGTATCTTCAAAGATATGACTGAGTTGCATCTCTTGGTGGGACGCCCCTTTCTTACTGATGCATCTCACTCACACATTTTTTCAGAGGGCGTGCAACAGCATTTCTCCAGATATTCTCATGTCGATTGCCCTGCACTTGACGAATATCAAATGTCTTACTCTGGAAAACTTGCCCCCTGCTAGTAACGCTGTCCTCTTTGACATCTTAGGCCAGATGTCCGGTCTTCATTCGCTTTGCCTGCATCATGATCACGTTTGTTTCGTTGCCTGCTTCGTTCAACACTCGCTCAAAGTCCATATAGGATTTCGAATATCCCGGGAAGAGGACTGCGCTTCCTTGCCTCCGATCGTTCACCGTATCTCACAGTATTGTTCAGACCCGCGCTGATGCCAATACACTGTGTAAGTGGATTGTTAGAGTGATCGCTTCATCTCCTCTAGAGCATTTACGCTTGGTCGGACACCATGATCACTGGAATTTGCATTCCAACGTTAGTCACGACATACTCATCGAGCACATAATGAAGAAACATACGGAACACTTGAAATCACTTCAAATGAGGAATACTTTTGTTGGAAAAGCTACTCTTCGAGCGCTCTGTATGAAGCTTCCTCAGTTGGAGGAAATTCAGTTTTCGACAAGCAGGAGCGGTATTGTGAGTATATATTTTTCAGCGTCTGACAATCAGGCTTATGGAATGAATGAATTCTAGTCCACACTCATGCAGTGCTCAAAGGGTATGACTAGACTCCATACTGTGGGCCTGATCATCCAGAATGCCAAACGAAGCGAGCGTGATATGACTGTTGAGGAAGCTACGGCTATGTTCAAGGATCTCCCTGCACTCAGAAGGTTGACGGTCAACCATAAAGAATGGAAGGTGGGTGCACGAAGCGTGGCGGATTGCGGTGTTCCTGCCAAGCTGACATATCGAGGCAGATTTCCTGGGACACTGACGCATTCATAGAAATGGAGCTGGTACTGTAGACTAAATTGAGCGCGCGAGCAGGTGTGCCCAATTAAGATCTTTGCAACAAACTTGTAGCTTCAGTGTGCGGGGGAGAAAGGAGACGAGTGAGAGACGGTAAACTGAAGACGAAGATGCAAAGCTGTTGGCAATGTTGCGCAGCACGAACGGTGCTTTACACTGGACATCTGTTTAGTAAACGCGCAGAGCCAGTTATCATTGGAAACAACGTCGACAGACGCGTCGCGCGTCGTGCGCAACTGACCTGGACCACCACTTCCTCCTGTACTATACGCACATGGTACCTCGTGAACACTCAAAATGAACTCTGTTCCAGCTCAAAATCCCTCCAAAAGACTTCAGAAGCATCATGTTTGGCTGTCTCTTCTGACAGAACTTGATCTATAGAACTGGATATGGCACTCAACTTGCGCCTTGTGCACTCCGTGCAGATAATTACGAGTATAGAAAAAGCTTCTAATAGGGGACTAGTTTGGTACAGTGGACGTACTTATACATACATCTTAGCAAAGTGATGGACATCTCTCAGCACTAGAAAGACAGTCACTATTGTGTCTTCATGTCAATCAGATCGCATCCAGACAGTAACATATAACATGATACAAGACAGTAAATACAGGGTCGTAAGAAAAGTCATGCCAAATTCGTGTCGGTACAGACCATATAAACCCAATCGTGTGTTCGTGCCAGCTAAAGAGAAAAGAAAAATAAAAGTATTATAGCTACGTTCTCAGAATTTA
This sequence comes from Neonothopanus nambi, assembly GCA_003987895.1. Taxonomy (NCBI): domain Eukaryota; kingdom Fungi; phylum Basidiomycota; class Agaricomycetes; order Agaricales; family Omphalotaceae; genus Neonothopanus; species Neonothopanus nambi. Next base: position 27,065 of record RCHF01000276.1, read on the forward strand.
TATACGTGATCCAAAGGGATTCCAGCTTCGCAATACCCTATCGATTCAGAGGAATTAGGTATCCAGCAAAGATGGAAGTCATTTCCATTTGCACTCACTGCTTGAAATGACGCAGGGGCTGCTGTATGCCATCTGTTTGGGAGAATATCTTGTACGACTCTGCTTGGGTAGCGTTCAGAGAGGACGTCTCGTTGGGAGCTACAAGCAAGAGTAGGCCAATAAGCATTGATCAAGCAGAAAAATCATCTTAGTAACATACCATACCACCACAGTGTGGTAACGCCCACAGGGAAGGTGTATGTCGCCTTACACGTGCATAAGTCCCCCGAGAAAAGATACAAAAATTTTGAGACACACCTGCATTCCCCTGAACTCAATAGTCGTCTGTATGGGCTGAGGATTCCAGGCTCCATTGGTATTATCGGCCCCTGAGACATGATGATCAGTACAACGTATTCCAAGCAAAGAGCTAACTCACAGTTCAAAACAACGATCGAATACCTCAACCAATCACTTGGATTCACTCGTCCTGTAACGTATGCGCCAACGACCAGCCCCCAGCTCATAGTACCTCCGACAGAAACACCAATGCGTTTGCCAAAAGGTCCACCAACATCTTTAGGGATGATGGCCTTCGAAGCCTGAGCCATCGAGTAGACTAACCGATGAAAGTTTCAAGTCTATCACAAGGATTTCTCGGGAAGAGACTCACATTCTTGGTTGACACTATAGCTTCCATCGCTGTTAATCTGGACGATACCACGACAGCCTGGACCGCCACAGCTGTCTGTGCCTGGCAGCTTAGGGTCGCCGTTTCCGTCGAGCGCGAGGTTCCACATCAGTCCTGAGTGGGAGTTATGCGTGATAGCGCCTTCAAAGCAAGATGAGAGGTCGAAAACGGTGAGATTTAGTTAGGGACATACCTATGAAACTAGAAACAGGCGCAAAGCAATCAATAACTGTTATCTGCATGATCTCATAGATTCTACGTACATATTGTCCATATACCACTGTCAGAAAAGCCAACTATTAACATTTCTTTCAAGCAGGAAAAAAATCATAGACTAACCTTGATGTCACTCCACCAATCACTACCGATTGTCCCAGAACATTCTTTTCATATTTGAGACATGAATACTCAAGTCAGCGAGACGTGAAGCTCACCAGTGAAAAAGATCTAAAACGTGATGATGAGACTCGAGAAGCCAGCGTGAGCGTGACGATAGTATTACGCACTTCTTTGGTAGGATACGCTTGGTGGAAGGTGTCTTGGTCGTCAACTGTGCCCTGTTTGGTCGCAACACACTTTAGATATTGGACGGGCATGTTGGCTCATGCACTTACCGCGTAGCAATGGAAAGCGACACCATCAAAAGCATCTCCAGCTGCTTCCATTAGCTGAATCGCATACGTGCCAGCGCCATCCCAGTTATGGTCGTATCCTGCGTAAAGGACATTTCTCGTCATAAAGTCGGATACTCAACATCGCAATTATTACCCACCAATGAGCTTCACATAAGAGAACCCATTGTTATTCATCAGGGTTCTCAACGCCGTACCAATTTGACCTTCTGTAGTTGCATCTATAGTGCACGTAGGGTACGTAGAGTCGCTGTTCTCAGGTTCGTTCTGAATAGATATGGCGTAAAGAGGAATTCCTTTGTTATTGAAGCCTTGCAAACATTTCAAGAGGTATGTCGCGTCTAAAAATGCCGTCAGGTCTTGTTCATCAAAGATTGAAGGAGCACTGACAGTCGCTGACGAGACTGGATTGTAGGGATCCGCCGTCCATGGTGCCTGTGGTCTTCATCCACCCGGGCTAACGAAAGGAGATCAGGCTCGGTCATAGCATAGAGATCATGACAAAGTTGCATACGGGAGACCAAGGAAGGACATGGACTTTGATTACTGCAAGCAAGGATCAGCGCCACGATCTGGCAAGCAGAGAGATAAAGAGACGCGTACAATTGTTGACAGAGTGAATGTCTTGTAACACTGAGAATACATATGATGGTGCCACATTAATGTTGAAGTTGTTAAAAGAGGTATCCCCATTAGAGTCATCATAGCTGTACACTAAAGAAAGAAAGGAAGAGTGATCAGCCTTTAAAACGTTATTTAGAAGCTAAAATCATTTACAGTTGGTAGAGAAGTCAGAAGCGCCCAACGGGACTCGGATATAGTTCAGTCCAGCCGCATTTGCCCCATCTGTCGGTGAAAACAAATAATTCAACAACGCCCAATAGTTATTCGAGTTTGTTGACTATAGCGAGGGCACGATCAGCAAAAATGTTCCCTGAGCGAAAGACAGAAAGAGAGAGGTGGATGATGGTAATCGATCTGTCGAACCTTTAGATTGTTCAAAAGCGAAGCTGCAGAATCGGCTATATCATAAAGGTTGTAATTAGGGGCCATTTTCACGACGGAAGTATATTGGAACGCACTGAGGGAACCACCAAAACCCCAAACAGATTGATACGTTGAACTATCATCGATAACTATATCAGCAGCTCCTATAGCGCTGGGCGAGACGAAGTTGATTGGCGTTGAAGGTGCCAACGACGTGAAGAGCCCGGAACGGTCCCAGGTCGTCTGCCACTGTTTCGAGCCTCTGTCAACACGCCATATCGTGCAGACATTAAAACGCGACCTACGATGTCCCAGATTTGCTGCGATGACACTGGCTTCGCGACTAAGGCTAGAAAGCAAGAAAGTGCCAAGGACAAATGCATCCTGAATGAAAGGCTCGCAGTTGGAGTGACTTCAAAATAAAGTGAGGGAATATATATAGCTTGAAGAAAGTTTAGAAGTGAAATGGCGGAAGAGACATCTCAAGATCGTTCAATATAAATGGTTCATGAAAAAAGGTTTCCACGTAACCGAGCATCTCAGGTGTGCAGGCAGTGACACACTCCCAGTAGCTCCCAGCAACCCGAATAGAGGCATAATACTCCCTCCTTGCCCGTCACCAATTTCATGTGGTGATATATCCAAGCCTTCCTTTGATGACTGTGTCTCACTATTTTGGAGTTCGTACCCATTTATACGATGTCTTACATCACCTCGCATACTCTCAATCAGCGAGGATAGCGGTTCTTCGGATCCTATACCAAGGTCATGTGTCTCACGTCCGTCAAGTACTACTTTTGAAACAGAACGTGACATCGTTCATTTGTCGCTGCAGCTGTACGTCAATTAAAAGAAAAAAGGGTACACTGTATACATTCCGAAAATCCAGGGGAGAGAGAATACCTTTGGGCATGAAAGTGATATGGCAAGCATTCTAGAACAAACCCAAAAGATCATCTTGAGGTTGCTGGTTCTGAGCAGGAGATGACAGTGTTGGCTGCGGTGCCTGTGCGATCGGAGAACCGAGGGATCCTGCTCCCGATGCTCCTACCGAGAAAGCTGATCCCATCCCCATCCCACCAAAGACATCATGTGTTGCGTTAGCAGGAGTAGCTGCACCACCACCACCGAAAATAGAAACGAGATCATCCAGTGGATTGCTTGATGTGCCTGCAAGCAGATTCGCAGCTGCCGGCGTTTGCGACAATACTTCAGTGGCGGCCAAGCCGGAAGGCTGACCTTCTACATGAGGAGCATCATCAAAGTCACTGCAGGAAAAAAACATGGTCAAATGAGATAAGGGCAAAAAGATAAGACTATATGATCGCAAAGCTAAAGACTTACAGTAGATTCTCAGCTTGTTGTCCAGCAGCGACTGTTTGTAGGGCTTTTTGCGTCGAGAACCGGTCGTCAGAGACACTAAAGAAAGCGATTAAATCAGCACGCGATCTCCTATAACGCACAGCACCAAATGCAGAAATTTGTCCAAGGCAGGATAAAAATACAAAACATGACGTACTCTGTACCCTTCCTCTGTAACGAATCGGCTCCGACTCGCCCTCGTCCAACAAAGGTCTCCTCCGGTTTATGATACACACTAGCCAAGCTGGAGATCTCGCCAAGCAATTCCTCGAGCAGCGCCGGCGCCACTGTGGTTCTAGGAATGGAGATCGGTGGCCTTTGTGATAGAACAACCGCCTGTAACAGGTATTTAGCATCGTTCGACAGAGTAGGAAAAAGAAAATTAGATGATGAAAAAGATTGGGAGGTTCGAATAAGGCACCAAGAAGCACCAGCCGCAGCAACCCCATAAGATAAATATAGCTTTCTAATTCGAGCAATCGAACTAACCTTGGCAGCACCAGGATCCGTAGACAATAGACGCCAGTATATGTATGCTCGGTCACGAACGTCAGGTGAATCACAATCTTTCGTAGCGGTGTTTAGTATGCGCTGGACAATGCCCTGTGACGAGTCTGGTTTCTTCAAAAAGAGCTTGACAACGGCTGTTAGTGTCTGCAGCTGGACCTACAAATGGCAAGGGAACAGAAACGAATCAGGAATAAGGTAGAAAGCGTGCCGATATTCAGTATCAAGACGCGGTGCATGCAGAGATAGACATACGGGGTAAGATTCGTCCGTGAAGGTATCCACAAAAATACCCAAGAGTTCGTCAGCGTTATCGATCTTATTGGCATATTCGCCTATGATCCAGATGAGGGATGCCTTGGCCTCAGGTTCGTCCAACTCGTCAAGATTGGCACAAAGAGTGGGGATAATCCCCTCGTACGTTGAGGGGTATTTTCGGAAGATGTCCTATCAGAAGAAACCAGTACTGAATTGGGATTTGGATAGCAATGAGCGCGTCCCTTACCTTCATTACGACTACCGCCTCCTGCACAACATAACTCACTCGAGTATCAATGAGTTCTAGAAGGACATGGACACATCGCTCCGCTGCAGCATCAATTTTAACTGCAGTTTGCCCAATGGCCTTGATGCTCTTCCGGACAAAATCTACGTCTACTTCTGAGGCATATCTGAATGGAAAGGTCAGTTGAATAATTTTGGTTACAAAAATAATCCGCTTACTCTTTCAATTCACTTAGCAACGCGTCAACGTTATTTTCCCCCGCCAGACGGACCATGATATCTAATTTCTCAACTTTGACATACAATGGGTCATTGTATTTGCAGAAGAAAACCCGCATCTCGCTCTGAAGAATGTCGGGTCTTTTCTGTAGCAGGAGATTGATGTTTCGTAGAGCAACCCACTGAACCTCCGGCGGCGAGGACAGAAGTGTGACCAAAGGAGGAGCCATCTTGCGGACAAGCTGCTTAATTAGGTCTTCGCGGCGCACCCCTCGCATATGAATCATAATGACCTGATAAATAGATAGAAAGAAGGTCAGGGTAGGGCAAGTAAGATACCATGGCTACACAAACCTTCACTGCAGCTAACACGACACTTCCGTTGACATGCTGGAACTGAGGAACTACACGCTCGCAAATATGCTCGCTTTCTTTGTCATCTTGAGCATTGTACCGAGCTAACGCGTTTAGAATAGCAACGCGACCCCATTCGGAGCACTCATTCAGCGCAATCAACAGTTTGCTGAGGACGGAAGCAGAAATGCTGAATACACCCGGATCAGAGGATGAGGTAGAGGGTTGTGAGGTAGCTGCAATATGGATATCCGTTAGGGCGGCGACTGTATTGGCTACTACCTGTCAATGCAACTGTAAGAGCCAGATTTCAGACGCAGTGACAGTAACGTACCATAGGATTACTGTCCGAAATCATCTCATGTAGCTGCTCCAAGAACCCATTATCAATGACCAGCTCTGGCTTCAAGTCATAGAGCTTTGCTACACACAGCGCCGCCGTCTTGCGAACATAGGGATTCTCATCCCGAAGACATTTCTGTAGGGGGTCACAGAGATAATCGATGATCTTCTCTGCACGAAGTACACCCATTGTTCGTATTGCCAGTGCTCGAACGAGAGGATTTGGGTCATCCGTATCCTTTACGAACGTGTTTACAGCGAGAATGACCAGTTCCGGCTGTGTCTTGGCGTAGTTCATCAAGTACAGATACACTAGTTTCTTCTGCTCCAAATCATCTGTTTGCATGTTTTTAAGAACGTCTGGGAAGAGACCGCTGACATCTGAAAAAGTATGATCATAATCAGGTTCGTATTCATACCAAGAGACTCGGGTGTGTTCACCTTTACCAACGGTCATCGACGCTATCACCCGCTTGATAGCATCCTTGCGTTTTTCACGGTACTCACTGTTGAGATCAACACTGAGTTCATAGTTTTCACCTTTCCGGGGAGCCCGTAAGCTCATCGAGGCCAAAAGTGTGGAAAGGGTATAGAGTAAGCTGTGTGTTGGCACTCTTCACAGCCGCGACTTCTTTGCTTTCGTACCATCATCATCGACGAATGTCTTGCTTTGTTGCTCAATTTGCTCGTTCTTCAATGTAGTCTTGGAATCAAGCTATCTTATGGCTAATTCCTACTTTGCACCCGAGGACCGAGTGTGCTTCCCTCTGTAAATTACAGTTTACTCAAGCCAGGAAAAGTCCGAGTTCAGAAAGTGCATCAACTTGGGCAAGTCATGCTCCGCACTATTCCCTTTTGCTAGCGGAATATAGCGGAAGTGCGGAAGTTTATCTGGCCTTACAGGTTCCAGTGGAAATTCTTTGCATCTTTCAGATTTCTGCTTTGGATCCCTCTCCTTTCTTCATGGGATAGCTAGGGATAGCATGGGAAGTCCTCGAGAAATTCATCAAGGACATGCTGTTGAGGTACGGGCACAGTTTCCCCTCGTGTGCTTGACAACTCAATCAGTGTGCGCTCCTTCAGATTGCCCATGAAAATACAAAGTTCAAGAAGAAGGCACATCAATGAACATGGATTACCGGCTTGATGCACTTTCCTGCTGTCCACTAAGTACATATGTACCAGGATGACCCTGGTGATCAATTATCCACCGTTTCAGCCGCACACTGCGCGAGCATGTCTTTCAATCTGTTCGTACGTGTTGCGGTAAGAAAATACGTCCGAATCAATGTGGCTACAACGTTTGGTGGTTTCTTTACTCACGCCTCAATCAAAAGGATGGGGTCGAGTGTTACAGATGGTTTAAGTTTTCTCTCCGTAAATACGGACCGCGGGAGGAACTCCTTTCCAGTTCCCGAGACTCCTTATTTCATCGCGGCTTCTGGAGCGGCAGCGGAAGATATTTGAAGATGAATGTGGTTCTGAGGCCCCCGCGCACTTCAGAGCAAAGTTCAACCGCTCATGGAACGCTCATGGAAAGTTTTCCCGACCCTTTGTATCCGATTCAGCGTGCACAAGCGTACACACTATACGACTACTATACGTACCCAGTCATTCATTGTGATTCATGCCACTATCTTAGATCCAAGTGTATTGGGCTACCCGAGGTCTCCACAAAACAAAAGCAAAAGTCCAGACATCTCGTGTGCTCTTTTCGGGGTCTGTTCAAAATTTGACATCTCGCGATATTACGCACAGATTCGGGTTTCCATAACTCATGGCGGTCCACTTGTTAACGTTAATCACGATTCACTCGCCCTTGTACCCCTGCGTACCTCCTCGTACCTCCTTGACATCATATGTCCGTGATGCGTAAGTTTGAATTCATTGAACTCGCGCGTGACGCCAAAGTGATATATCTCTATACCAGCTGAATCTGACTCTCGCTGGGGAGTGAATAGGAAATTAGAATGGCGACCCTGCGATCACCGAAAGGCGATGCAAACTCTGATTATACTCAGATATGATCGTGAGTGTGTATTCGGTCTGTTTTCAACAAGTCCTTTCACAATTACTTATGAACCTGTTTTTTTGGCCATTTATCGGACAGGTGTTGAAAACCAAGTAGCCTTCTCATCGACGTTCGAGCTGAATATATGCTAACAAAACGACGTGGCTTTGCCGCCACTCAACAATGATGTGCAGCAAAATTGAATTGGAATTTTCGGTCTTTTTATCATTGATTCAGATGATGGATATTCCAAAGCGGATGATCTCCGATAGGCCTGGAGGTGCTGGGTGCCGCCTCTATTGCTCACCGAAGGGGAAAAGCGAGCTAGAATTCTATTTTCCAATGTTAGCTATATGCGATGTAACGGTCTGCTCGGCCTGGACGGACATGAGTCGTCTCCACAGCTAGGGCTGGAGAATTCAAGCACTTCTGGTGTGCACACCTTGGCGAATGAAACTTTCACATACTGCGCTTTCATCAAGCGCATCTTCCAATCACATTCGTATTTCTCATGTCGGTACATGTCTGAAGCTATAGCTATGTAGTCGGCTAGGTCTGCTGAAGTTTTTTGTTGCTGGCTGTACCAAGTATATGCCTGGTGTAGCGGCCGATTCTTGGGTGTTTAATTTTCGCACTGATGCGTATTAAGATGAAATCGGAATGCAGTTCACACCGAAGTGAGATGTTTAAATGTTGAGCTTTGACGGTCCCTAATGATTTCTGTTCGCTGTCTCATCGTTGCAAATGAAAAATATACCGAGATATGGAAAATGAATAGATCTGTAACCTGTTGCCTGGACGAGTCACACCTCCATCAAGCCACGCTGAGGCTCGGCCTATGTAGGTACTCGCTCTCTCACACAAACGACGATCTGATTTGACTGCAACCTCGGCTGACAATCAATCGATCCTTCAACACCGCCAGATGCTATATAAATTCGTATTCCACCCTGTGTCCGACTTTCATCAATTCTTTCTTCCCGCTCCTGTCTTTCGATGGGCACATACGTTCCGTTTAGCTCAATACTTCGATCTAATGATGATTCAAGTTGGCCTTCTGCCGCTTCGCAATGCGGTGTCGACCCCGACGACTTAGAGGACGCGTACCTGGCTAGCGCCATGCAAAAGAGCGTGCTTCACGTCGCGGCTAAATCAAAGCCTCCGGGCCGCTTCTATATTGATCTCTTTCAATTCCACCTTCCACCAGACACAGACCTCATTCTTCTTCGTAAAGCATGGGAGTCTACCGTGCTGCTTCATTCACCGCTACGGACTGCATTCTGTCGCTCTGTGGACGAGGGGTCAGCGAAAGATCTCTTTTCGGAAACATTTGCGCTTGTGTATAAGCCCCTGCAAGGACAGCAGGGTCTATGGCACGAGTGTGTGCGCGAAGACCTCAATCAGGCGGCAATGCAAGCTATAGGTTATGAATTCGTTCGAGATTTAACATTCGAGCCGTTCTCTGGGAAGGTGCCATTGGCCATTCATCTGGTCGGAAACTCTTCGGCTGGTTATCATTTTCGATGGTGTATGCACCACGCAATATACGATGGGAGAAGTTTCAAGTGCTTTCTGCGCGATTTTCATCAGTTCTACCATGGGAGGCTTAGGATGCAGGAAATCGTTCCCAAGCCGTCGTATGGCCCAATAGCGCAATACATGAACTGCGAGGGAGCTCCCGGAGGGCTCGAGGCTGCTCGACAGTACTGGCGCCAACGTCTACAGAATCTGCCCGAGATGGCATGGCCGCCGGTCACAGCATCAAATAATTGTCATCCACTTATTTCTGAAACCCTGTATCGCATTTGTCCTCTCCCTACCTACGATATGTTACATGACCCGGACCGGCCTGCCTTCGCTCCCAAAGTAGTACGAGCTGCTTTGGCTCTCACGATGTCCCTTCACTCAGGCCTTGAAGACCACCTTTTTTGCGAAACACGATCCTATAGAGCATCACTTCCCTCACATCTTCAATCTATATCTGGCCCGTGTCTCTTCTCTGCCCTTGTAAGGCTCTCATGCGGCCCTGGTACCTGCATGGGTGACCTCATTAGATTAGCCGGCGAGGACAAAGAGGCCCGGATGATCATGCATAATGCTCCACTTGTCCTGGGGGAAATCCTTGATGCTGTCGGTTGGCACGTAGCAACAAAAGTGCGCGTCTATCTAACCATTCAAGCAAAGCCGTTTTACCCAGAAGAAGATGACGTGCCGGGATGGCAGTTACTCGTGAGTAACGTGCTGTGTCAATTGTGTCGACTTTTGTATTGACCTTATAGTAACTGTAAGGATCGCTGGGCGTATTATGATACTCCCATTTACGTGGATGTTTTGCCACCTTCTAATGGCGCTGCTCGTGTACGCTTCCGTTATGACGCATCTATCCTGCCATCTGTCGATATATCGGCCTTCGCGGACCACTTCGTCACTATTCTCGGCCTTCTCTCGCGGCCTGGAGCCGGTAACTTCACTACCGCACAGGACGTCTTCAAAATGCTCGGGATAGCAGATCGAACGCGAACTCTTGAATTTGGGACAGGTCCGTTAGTTCCGGATCCCAGTGCTCCCGTCGGACTTCTGGCCCATGAGCTCTTTGAAGAATGCGCGCAGCGTAACCCCACAGCCATTGCACTGCAATTCGAAGATTCCCTGTCGATGACATATGCAGAACTCGCCGCTTGTTCAACTGAGCTAGCCTACAAGTTGCAGGACAAGGGGGTTGGCCCTGAAGTCATGGTGCCGATTCTATTCGATAATTCCCTTGAGATGATAATAGCTATTCTAGCCATCATGAAAGCTGGTGGAGCTTACGTGCCTTTGGGTGTTGATCATCCGAAGGCTCGGCTGCAGAGAGTAGTAGAAATCACAGGTGCTAAACTGCTCATTCGTGGTACAGCTCTTTGCGCTAAGGCACGAGCTTGCGAACTTGAAGCCGCCTTCCCTGATATAGATGTTCTAGAGTATACTAGAGATGCTTCGATCTCTGTGGCTCCTGTTGCGAGAGCGATGCCCGAGCGGCGTGTGTCGCCAGAACAACTAGCCTATGTGCTTTTCACCTCAGGAAGCACGGGTGTTCCGAAAGGTGTTGCTGTCGAGCACCGCAATCTCTGTGCGTCCCTACGCTCAGGGCAAGGGAACGCGAAAGGCTCACCGACGATGCGGAAGCTTCTCATGTCGCCTTATACATTTGACGTATCTATTGCGGACATATTCTCAACACTAACATCCGGTGGTACCCTTGGTCTCGTCAGACGCCTCGAGTTGCTATCGAACCTCCCTTATTGGCTGGATGTAATGAAAACCACCCACCTAGCACTTACACCTTCAGTTGGGCGCCAGATCCCTACTGAGGGGCTGCCTTACTTACGCCACATCCTATTCGCTGGTGAAACGTTACCAGTGGATTTAGCTGTCCGGCTGAGCCAAACTCGCGAAGTGTCTAACATTATGGGTCCTACAGAGACTACCATTGAAGCGACTGAATATATCGTGCCCAAGAAGTCATTTGGCGAACGTGTACCGATTGGGTATCCGTTAGGCTCGACGTCGATCTACATTGTTCGGCCGACCACCTTGGACTTAGTAGTCAGAGGCGAGGTTGGTGAGATTTGCATTGGTGGTCCACAAGTGGCTCGAGGCTACATCTCCGATCCCGAACTATCCGATGCGAAGTTTGTGCCTGACCCCTTTAGTAAAGTCGAAGGTGCTAGGATGTTCCGTACTGGTGACCTTGGGCGCTGGAATGAATTTGGGCAGCTTGACCATTTGGGTAGGCTTGATGGTCAGATTAAGCTACGTGGACTTCGCATTGAGACGGGGGAGATTGAACTTGTGGTACAGAAGGCAAACTCAGACATTCGTGGTGTGTACGTTGACGTATTAGATTACGACGGAGAGCAAAATTTGGCGGCTGCCTTCACCCTTTCGCCTAGCTCTTTGGGTAAGTCATCAAAGCATACCTATTTGTCTACTTGTGTGCTCAATTTTTTTGATTTAGGTATATCCCAACGTAGCGAGGTAGAAGTTGTCTCACTGACCGAATCAGTCGTGGCGGAAAAGCTCGAATCAGCCAGAGCAGCATGTATCGCAAACTTACCGGCTTATATGCGTCCTTCCTTCTGGCTATGTTTGACCCACTTTCCAACCGACACGAGTGGTAAATTAAACCGTCGACGGTTACGCGCACTGCTTCATGAATCTGGTGTTACCGGACTCAACAAACCAGTCGACAGCTCGAAAGCCACTTTCCGTCCTCCTAGCAGTGAAGCTGAATATGTCATTGTTTCGATCTTATCGCAACTGCTGAATCGACCAGTAGAGAGCATAGACCTGGACGAAAGTTTCCTGAGCCTGGGAGGAAACTCGTTACAGGCTATGAGACTCACTACAGCACTCCAAGCCAAAGGAATCGGAGCTAGACTCTCTGACTGTCTTGACGATCGCAAGACAGTAGCGACAATCGCCGCTTCTCCTGCTATCGAAGTGAGGAACGGAAGCTTTGAAATGGAACGGAAACCGTACACACGATTCTCGTTGGCGTACCCTGGCTGGGAGGACAGTGTTCTGGCGGCTGGAATACCTTTGGAGGATGTAGAAGATGTGTACCCGCTCGAGGCTACTGGTCGTGAATGGCTTGATTTTGCTTTTGACACTGATGGATTTGGAATGATCTGCCAGTTCACCTATGACCTTGGGAGTGGTATAGATCCTGAGCGCTTTGCGTGGAGTTGGGAGCGATTACGAGTCATTGAGCCCGCACATCGTACTGTGTTTGTGCAAGTACCTATTCCAGATAAGGTCAGTCATTCGTTACATGTCTTACTTGAAGGCATTCTCACAATTAATGTTCAGGTCTTCAACCGACCCACTACCTCAATATGTGTTGCTTTGAAACCTGGTGTCCCCAGTCGAGGTGCCACCTTGGATATCCTTTCCTCCGCGAACGAAACAGAAGCTCTAGAGCTAATCAAGGAAGTCTTCGCTGAACACAGAGTAGAACTCGGCATCGTCCCAATCCAATCATGGCTCATCCACAGTTTACAAGAAGACAAATGGTTTTTCGCCACCTCTCGTCATCATGCTCTCCACGACGGTCGTTCCTTGGGGTTACTCGGAAACGAACTCAGCGACCTCTACACACGGGGCGAAGCCGCCATCCCTGATATTCAGAGTAAAAGAACTACAGCAAACTCCTACGGAGCTTTCATGCATGCTATATCTGACCCTCGACGTCTAGAAAAGGAGCGGGCATTCTGGCGGGATTATCTTCAAGATGCAGGTCCAGCTGTTTGGCCTTCACCTTCGGACGTTCCTATCGCATACAGTCAGGACGCTTCGAAGCTTGGGTTACACATTGGTCAGTGGGAAGGATCTCTTCTTGAGATTGCGCAGAAGGCGCGTGTGACGAAAGGAGCAGTTTTACGCGGTGCGGTTGGTGTTGCTATAGCTGAGAAGGAAAAAAGAAGTGAGACGGTTGTTTATGAGATTGTTGATGGTACTAGTGGGATGGGTATCGATCCGTGGGGATTCTGTGTTCACGTTAAACCCACTAGAATCAATGCGTTCTCTGAAGCGGGAAGTTCGAGTTCGCAAGTCGATCGTTTCCTTGACGTTGTCCGGTATGCGAACCGAAGTCATGCTGAGACGCTATCGCATCAAGCTTCAGGTTGGGACATGGCCACCGAATTCTTGGGATCGCAGGTTGAGCCTGGACATCGATTCCAGACGTCTGTGTTCAACATCCTTGACTTGGACGACGGAGATTTCCTTAAAGATCTGCAGCAGAATGGAGAGGTCGCGAAAGGGGGTGGGGGTGAAGATTCCGCGAAACATCTATTCTCCAACAATATGATTGCTTCTACGTGGGCTAAAGTCTATATTCCGATATACTTTGAAGTCCGGGTCTTGAGGAACAAGGTGATCTGGGCTTGCCCGTACGATCCGACACTTTTCAAGAAGGAAGAAGTAGAAGCTTTCATACAAAGACAAATCGACCTTTTGCAAAGTCTAAAAGCTATAGAAATAGGTAATTAGATACTGGGACAACGTCTGGACATGCATGTATGTACCATACGCACCGCAGGAATCATATAACATTGATTTCCATAGATCATTTGAAAGTGAAGCCTTGTGAAGCAGCTGGGATGAGTGGCTCGAGAAAAAATCTCTTGGGAATATTATTTCATGATTGAAGCTAATGATACAAAATAATGCGAAACCAGAGTCTTGCAAATATGGTAGATAGATATATCGCAGAATAAGAGCTACACAACAAGTTCAGTTCAGCAACAAAATCCACAGAAAAGAGGGAGGGTTATACACACCACGAAAAAAGGCCCTTTACGTATCAGCTCTTTCCCTGGTAGGCTTCTGATCCTCTACAGCCAACCTCCACCCACCATACAACTGGTTAACAATAGCGCTTCGTCTAAGAACAGCTAAATCTTGTACAGCCTCGGAGTACATTGCTTGTACCCTCGACGAATCGCTTTCAGCCTAAAGAAACAAGTACATCCCGTAAGCTTGAGTTTCGGTTTATAAAGTACAAGAAAAGTGATAGAGAACAAAGGAAGACTCGGAGACACACCTGAATAGCCCTAAAGCTCTCCTTTGCACGACGAAGGAAATAATTCCTAAAATTATACGAACTAAACGAACGTGAGGTTCGTAACGTCGACATGTAGAGGCTTAGAATCATTCGTCGGCTTGGAGAAGTAGACATGGTTGTTCAAGGTTCAAGAAAAATCAAGAATTCTATGGTCCTGGACGGACAAGTGAAAGGACTCGGAGTAGGTGTGACTAAGCGCGCCGCATAGACGCGTATGTCAGGCACGTGAGTTTGAGAACTTCAATCTTCATTGCTCGGAATGTTCCACCTTTCAAGCGCCCAATCACTCCGAACGACCTTGAAGTCGAAGCTGAGTTGTACAATTGATCTCGACACCTCACTTCACGCAAAAAATAATTGGCTTCCTCCAAGGATACCAAAAGCTCTGTTGTCTGCATAGCAAAAGAAACAATTGCAAAGTAACAGGGACTGACTACTGCTGCAAGTATACGGGTATGAACAAGGTAAGGATCAAATAACTTAAATGCTCAAAAAGAAAGTTATATGAAATCTGGCATCATGAACGGAACACAAAGCCCAAAAAGCAATTGAAAGATGTGAGCAAAGAAAAAGATTTTTGTTTTGAGATGAGAAATGCGAAACGCCCCTCCTCCGAGAAGGGGCATCAGAAACATGGTATGCGTCGTCATGAAAAGGGATAGGGAGGACTGATGTGGTGTGGTGTGGTATCAAACTTGCACCGCTGGGAGGGTATAAGCAGAGACAAAACCGAAGCAGGTGAAAACAATCTAGTTCTTGCTCTTTCCACTCTTAGAAGAAGAATCAGCGGTAGCAGTCGCATCCGCACTCGATGATGCAGCAGTAGCAGCAGCAGCATCAGTTGCTGCAGATGCTACAGAGTCAGAGGCGGTAGCAGCGTCAGTAGCCGCGGCCGAAGCGGAAGCAGAAGCGCTTGCACCACTCTTGCTACCTTTGCTCTTTCCAGACGAAGCAGAAGCAGAGGCAGAGGCAGCGGCGGAATCAGTCGCAGTGGCGGCGGCAGAGGCAGCATCAGTGGCTACAGAGGAGGCAGCAGCATCAGTAGCAGCAGCCGACGCAGACGCAGATGCCGAGCTACTCTTGCTACCTTTACCCTTTCCCTTTCCAGAAGAAGCCGTAGCTGAAGCAGCGGCAGAGTCCGTTGCAGTGGCATTGGCTGCGTCAGTTGCAGAGACGGCAACAGACGACGCAACGTCCGTCGCGTTAGCAGCAGAGCTCGCAGTGGCGGCAGCAGTCGAGTTGACAGCAGCGGTGTTGTTAGCAGCAGTAGAGTTGGCACCTCCATCGATAGCAGTGAAGTAGACACAGTCATCGAGACCACCATGTTGTGCGATGGGGACGATGACAGGCTGATGGTTGGCAGCAGCGTTAATGGAACACAACCTATAGGCACCTGCAGGAAGACCGGCGGTAACGTCTGCAGTGACTTGGCCGTTTACAGCCGCAGTGTTGACACCCTATTGATTATGAATATATCAGATCCTATACCCGAAAGCGACGCGAAAACAACGTACCTTGAAGAAAGCAAACTTCTGTGGGTCAGTAGGTGTAGTTTGCGCCAACGAAGTCAACGTCTCGACGACAACGTGCGTGTGACCAATAATCTGGTTCTGCGAGTTCAACTGCTGAGGAGCAGCAAAGTAGTTCTGCTGAGCGTTCACGAAGTTACCGGTTTCCATATTTTGGATGTTCATCGCGATCGTGAAAGCAGTATTGGCCGTAATGTTACCAAAGTTGGTAGGGAAGGCGAACTTTGAGCTCGGCATGTTGTCGACGGAGGGGATAACTCCAATGGGGGCAGGGTTACATGAACCAGTCGTGATCTGCTGTCCGTCTGGACAAGGAAATTAATGTAAAGAATATTGCATGCTAGAATATCAGAAATACTCACTAGTGATAGGCAGGTTGGGGACTGTAAGGCAGAAGTTGATGAAGTTGTTGCCCGACGTCAAGGAAGGGACCTGGCCAGCTTCCTGGACAGCTTGGCCGTCACTCTCGAAGCCAGTAGCAAGAACTCGAGGGTCAAGGTCTGTATAAAACAGTCACCTTTAGCAGCACATTCATTCAACTTTAGCAAAATACTCACTGAGGGATGTCTGAGGGTCGGTCGAGTTTGCGGTGGCGGTGATGGACCCACTGCTAGAGCTGGACCCACTGCTGGAGCTGCTAGAGCTGGATCCACTGCTAGAGCTACTAGATCCGACTGCGCTACCAGATGAAGCGTTGTTCGAAGTGCTGCCCGTGCTGCCTTTACCCTCGAGTTAGACAAGGTAAACGGATCGCACAAAAATAATACATACTGCTAGAGGAAGAGCTGCTCGAAGAACTGCTTGTGCTGCCTTTATCCTTGAATTAGATATGGAACATGAATGCACAAAAGGGACACATACTGCCAGAGGAAGAGTTGTTCGAAGAACTGCCCTTATGGCCTTTGCTGCCTTTGCCTTTGATTTTGAATTAGATAAGGAAAATGAATATATAAAACTGATACACACTGCTCGAAGATGATCCGGTAGAGCTGGACCCTGAGTTGTTGCTACTCGAGCCTAGACGTGGAATAAGTGGATTTGCTAGCATAGCGAAGACTTATACACACTGCTAGATGATGAAGAGGAGCTGCCGCTTGAGCCAGAGGAAACAACAGCAGTAGCGGTTGCAGAGTCAGTAACGGTGGCGGTTATTGTAACGGTCTTGAAAACCACGCTAGCGCTGGCCTGTGAACAGAAAACGGATGAGTTGATTCTTACAGATACAGACGGGGGATCTCACATCACAACTAGCTTCGTTCTGAAGTTGAACCTTTGTCGGCGCAGCCTGGGCTGTCAAAGCGGAAAAAGAGAGACCAAGAAGAGCGGCGAAAACGGACTTGGAAAACATGATTTCTGACGTGAAAAGAAAGGAAGTTTAAAGAAGTGAAGGATAAAAGAATGGAGGGCTTGGAGGGCTTGGAAGGACAACCAGACGTTATACCAGTAAAGAGCAGGACGACACCAGTGTCGGGAGAAGAACCCTTGGAAGACGCGCTAGGCGACGACCTTGAAGCAAACAGAGAGCAAAAGGATGAAGAAGGGAGAAATGGGAATCATCACTTGTCCTGCCTCTTTTTAAGTCCACAAGGTGGTTCAGAAACGGCACTTCGGCAATCTAACTCAGGCACATGGCCTCGGTGGATTACATAATATTACATAACCCGTTTATCACTCTTTAATTGTTCCCTTCCGCAACTCCATTCTTCAACTCTTCTTCCCATTCAGTTCTTCTATTCTATTCTGCCTTGTAAATTCATTTTTCTTTCATTCTTCTCCTATAATTCTCTTCAACTTCTTGCTTTTTTGCTATCAATGCTCGCTGATTCTGATCCTAAGTCTGGTTGTAAGTGTGCCTGGTAGTACCATGGCTACATACTTACAACCGTTGATCTGGGATGACACGGTTGCCGATGACAAGTCCGTTTTAACAGCTATTAATTCTGAGGCCCTACGGACGTTCCGAAAATAAACTCGCTACTCAGAATTCTGAATCGAGCTCTAGATGCCTATCTACGTACTACGTAGCACCGAATGGCATATCCATCTATACATACATCGTCTGCCGTCTTTCCTCGCTTACATCCAAGCACATGCATACATGTGTGGTATCTAAACACCATCTTTTCGCCCGCCGCGTTGTCATCTCAATGCCGCGAGTTGGTGACCCGTGGCCCTCCGTATATGTACTCGAGTAAGTACTAGTTGATAGTCCGTCGGCACTTTCGCTTCCAAGATCCTGTACTTATGATATCACATTCCAGTTGAGGTGAAAACTTCCCAACTTTCACTTGTGTGAAACTTGTGCTGATTATAACCCAGTTTCAAGATGCGGCCTCGTCTCTCCGCGTCAACCTTTTTGCGATCGACACTGTGATCCTCTGGGTTCAGGATTCTCCTGAAGATCTCGCTGCTCACGGACCTCCGTACTCGACCATCGATCATCTTAGGAGAAGGAACCGCAGATTCAACAGAAAATCGGGCCTCGGCCAGCGTCGGTGTGTAATTTCCCCAGACTTGAGACTTTCTCAGGCACCGCCCAAAAACAGTTCAAATCCCACACATCCACCACCGAGGCTCACCGGAGTTCGAATACAACAACTCAACTAGCGACTCTGATCCGAAGACATAAGTAGAGCTCAAGCGTTAACGTTCAGCTCTCCGTAAGTATACACCCCGGTCAGCAATTTAAAACCTACTTCTCTACTCAATCTGCTACTCAATCTCGCTCCAGGCTCCACCGAGCTCCACTGAGCTCCACTACGCTTTCCCAGTGTTCAAAGAGGCGTTATATGCATATAATGATATTGGCGCATGTGGGAGTACTGCCTTCGTGTCGGCATAAATCCTTTCAATCTGATTTGATGGCTCGCATGTCGAGGATGATGCAGGACGAAGCCTGAAGGAGTGACGAGATCATACATAAGTAGGTGTGCCTGGCACCAGGCTTGACAGCTAGCCAACCAACAGCAGCCAGCAGCCAGCAGCCAACAAATTCAGATTTCTCGACGGCATTGAGCGGTAGGAACGTAGACACGAGGAATCGAATCTAGCGGCCTTTAGGTGCGCGAATTTCTCTGTCTTTGTCTTCAAGTTTCCCAGTGGATATTTCCATTCGAGTACCGTCTTGAAGCCCTGTTGAGCCCTGCTCTCAATAGTGTCTCAATGCTACTGACCTCAAATACAACAAGACAAGATTCTGGTTCACCTTATGATTACCTGTCAAGGTCCAATCATTGATCATTGAATCAGTTTCATCGAGTTGTTCGAGTTGTTGTGGTATGATGAGAATAATCACATCACTGAGACTCATCGATGCATCATTCATTGGCATGAATCATACTGGCCAATCAGCACGCCGAAGACTAAGTATCATATGGATGTACTCCTCGACATAGCATGGTCGGAACCCAATGAAAGTATGGACACCTTCGACCTTGGCGTTCGCTACTTACTAACGTACGTCTATGATCTCCCTACGCATGCGAACAAAATTGAAATCGAAGCTGCTGTTGAAAACTATATATACAGTGAACCAACTCTAAGTAAAACAGCAGATACATTCAAGTTATACGTCTACATACTCAACCCACAACCATCTCCTGTTCCCTCTCAACAAGCGATATCGAATCCGGGAAACGAGGCGTGATCTTAGTTTTGAACGGGATCGGGCGACTAAGGGAAAGGAAAGGAAACAATAATTAGCCTCGAACCTAACGGCAGAAAAGGCTAAACATCGATCTTACATAACGACACCATCCTCAACGACCTCATCAAGCTCAATCGGCGAAAGCGAACCATCAGGTTCCCTGCCACGCTCAATGTTCAAGGCCCAAAGCATCATAGCAATGTCGATGAACAGAGATTGGTTAGCAACATGACGACCCACACAAAGTCTTCTTCCGAATCCATACGTGAAGTGACTTTCGTCCTACGTATACGAGCAAAACGAAAGAGCTATCAGTGATCTTAGAATAGGTACAGGTGATTCCACAACTTACATGTGTCTCCGTAGATCCAGGCTTAATCTTCCCCTTCTCATCCAAATGACGCTCAGGTTTAAACTCATCCCCGTCAGGACCATAAATCTCCGGATCACGATTCAAATGCCAGACATTCGCAATGCAAATACTACCTTTAGGAATAAAGTAACCATCATACCAGTCATCTTCCGTTGAGCGGTGGGGAAGGCCTAGAGGACCAACAGGTTTCCAGCGGAGAATCTCCTTCATGATAGCTGCAATGTAGGGAAGTTGATCACGGTCGTTGAAGGTGGGAACGCGGTCGCGGCCGACAACTGCGTCGAGTTCGGCTTGAGCACGTTTTTGGGTTTCGGGGTAGGCTACCATGGCTAGAATGAACCACTGCAAGTGCGATGCGGAAGGAGGAATATGAGTATACGTCAGGCATGAAAAAAGGGTCACAAAGGTCACTGACAGTGAGTACACCTGCTGTGGTTTCAGCTCCGCCAGCACTAGAGAGCGTTTAGGTTACCACAAAGTAGGGAAGCCAAAAACGAGGTCGAAGACGTACTACATAGTTCCCGCCAACCAAGCGTTTTCACGTTCTGAGAGGTTGTTGCGCTTAGCGTCTTTGACGAGCTGAGCCGAGAAACTGAATCGCTCATCACCCGCTTCCTATACTTCTTGATCAACCCGATGCGAACAGAGCCGAAATTGAATTAGAGAACATACCACACGCGTCTGCACTTCCTTAAATAACCCGATGAACATCGCAGAGTCAGTAATGAAGTCCTGCTGTGCCTTCCGCTTCCAGGCTGCCATCCTGAGTTGGCAAGCAGTCAATATGATTAAAGATCAAGAAAAAAAAGAAGTCACTGGCGTACCATGATGGGAGATATTTCATCCAAGTGAAAAATTCAACCAGGTGGGCTACCAAGCAAAATGTCAATATCACTAAGAATATATCAAAGACAGAATAAGGCATCGACGTACATCCAGGAAGCGCAGCACGAGTAAGACGCGCTACGAAATCGTTGACTTTAACGACAGCAGGATCGTCCTCAGATTCAATAGGAGGTTTGTCGTATGCAACACCCATAATGAATGAAGCAGCCGCACGCTTGATATGCTGAGCCCAAGCTACCGGTTCCTTGCCCATAGCCAACGTGAGAACGAGTGCCTCAGCGAATTGACTCTCTTGGTACTTTGGTGAGATACCCTTGTTGAGTGCTTCATGCGAGGCTTTACGCATACGGCGCCAGCTATGTTGGGAAAATTGGTAAGTCTACTGCAAGGCAGAGAAGGGCTGTTTGAGCTTACACGTCCGTGTAGCGGGCAAAGACGAAGAGGAGTCCTTCCGTCATGATATCGGAAGCAACGATGTTGCTTGGCCGGTCAGAGTATATGTTCGCGCGTCGTTCCATAAGATCGAAAGCAACTTTCTGAGAATTGAACACGATGATGGGCTGCCCAGCAGCGTTCAGGTATATTAGGTCACCTATCGGAAAATCGTCACTGTTAAAGTCCTCGATGACGAAGAAACATCGAAACTCACCATAAGTCTTCCTCCATTCTGTGAACTTCAACCATGCATGACTCCGAAGCTGGAGAGCATTCCCAATGAGTGGTAGGCCTCTTGGACCTGGAGGTAGATGTCTCCAAGGACTCCTATAGTATTTCGCTACTGAGAAAGCAGATAGAAGTATAAAGGCAGTAGCCAGGAATGGCACATTATCAGTTGGGTGTGCCAAAATTTCGGAGACACGCTCTCCCAGTGCAGAAAGAGCTGAAGCCATCAGTGAAGACAGGTGCACTGAGCGATAGTACAGATACTCAAAGTCTTACCCATGCTTGCTATATCTACTACAAAATCAAAATCAAGTAGGACTCGGTAAGAGGAGCGGTTGCGGTATTGGCGCCCAAGCCTCGGGTTCGCTTAATGCGGCCGCGGCAAGATCTCCTTATGGATACACGTGAGTGATGGCCGATTACAAATCACGGCCGCATTTCACTGACTGAGCTAAGCCCTGTAAAGCCTCACTATGAGATAGCAGAATACAAAGTCAGTAGCCAAGGCCGATTTTGGTCGGTACGAGCAACGTTTCATGATTAATTGAACGGATTTTATACCGGATGAGCGGGATCCGTTCTCAATTCATAAGTATATTCCATAATTGTACCGCCACTTCCAGTACGTCGACCTCCACAACACCAGGAAAACATCAAGGAAACGAACGAACGAAATCAACAAGCGGTCACAAAAGAGTCCAGAACCTAGACATACGCCAGCCTAGCTAGGCCGAAAGGTTCGGGCCAACAAGGATAACTCTGGATAACTCCACGATTTATAATGCGCGGTGCCAAGTCGGCGTCACAGCTCAATTGTAAAGCTTGTCACTTGCGGTAAATACGCCGCACCCGCCAAATCCACAATATGTACATCATCGTACGCATTCGCGCCGTTGTACCCTCCAAAGAAAAAGAGTCTACTGTCGGCGAGTATCGATACATGGTACCCTCTCGGCGTCGGTGGTTTGCCCAGTATCTGCCGGGGTTCATATTGGAGATTGACTGGTAAGAGTGATCGGAGAAGAAAACGTCAAGCCTTAACGGATCTAGGAGGTAGACCACCAATTACGCACCAAGATTGAAGAATTTCATGTCAGAAACGTATTCTGCGCCATTGTGGCCGCCTTGGATGAATAGGTAAGACCCAACCTGTGTGGCAGTATGCGAGAGCCGTTTGTACGACTCTGGGAGCTCAATAAGAGTCCATTGGACAGTATCTGTCAAAAGGTAACGAACAGTAATCCTCGAGACACAAGGAGAAAAGTCATACCAAGATTCAAACACCAAATCTCCGCAAAACAGTCCTTTCCATCGCTTCCTCCAACAACAACCATCATGTTCGTGACAAGATTGGCCGTATGGTATCCTCTAGGACTGGGTATCGTTTCCTTCCCATCTTTCCCTATCATCCCACGTGGATGTTTCCTCTCCCACTGCATTTTCGTCGTGTCTAGCGTCCAAACATCATTCAATGCCATCATCCCGTTTCCGCCACCAAACACCCAGATCTTTCCGTTGTAATACACAGCAGTATGTGCACGCCGGGGCGCAGGCAGCTCGCCTTTTATAATGGGGCGCATCCATCGCCGTGTCGTCGTGTCTAGCACGTATACTGTGTCGGAGTAGTTGGCTGATTGGCCTCCACCAAAGATGAAAAGCTTGCGATCAACGAGAGTGGCCGTGTGTGCTCGGGAGGGAGGTGGAATGTCGCCTACGGTATCTGGATGTGACCATTGCATAGTTTCTATTAAATTGAATGTTAGTATACGAAAATGGTGTTAAAGAGTAATGGTCAAGTGATAGAATCGAGGATCGAGAAGAACTTGTTACTGCATATAGATCCATTGAAAATGCTCTGCAAAGCACACAATAACGTTTCCGAATAGAAAGATCGAGCCATCCGCAAGCTTTTAAGGTCCAAATAGAACAAAGAAATACTCACCAACGTCAAAGCAATAAATATCTCTTGACGTCTCTTTATCGTCACATCCTCCAAACACCCAAGCTGTCGAATCCACTAGGGTGACGGTATGCCCCCTCATCGTTCGCGTCGGACACGAGCCATACACCGGAGCCCTACTCCAATACATAATTGTGCTCGGTGCAGCCTCAGCGTCCTTCTCATGTGGCAGCCTCGGCGTGCTTCGTATCCTCGGTATCGTCGATTTTGACGTACTCACAACCTTCCCACTCCCCTCCTTGACCGTCACCACAGACGAATTCGACGAGACCGACGGCGTCCTCCGCGAACCTGAGCTCGAACTCGCGCCTGAACTCGACCCACTGGCTGCCCTCGATCCACTCGGCTTTTTCGAGCTTCCTGATCTCCTTCCACTGCTTCCACCGCCACTGCTACTGCTGGCACCTGACGATGAAGGTGCACCACCTAAAGTGGTGGACGATCCGGTGGCTAATGTGCTGAAATAAGGTGAATTCGAACGATCTGGTGTCGTTGGTGTAAACGGGCCATGTTCTGGTACATCGGTCAGAGGTGTCCTGACATTTGGCGTAGACATATCAGCGAATTGGATCTCTGCAGACTCCCCTGGAAGCTCCGTGGAAGCGGAGAAAGGCGAAGTAACAACCAAAGAGGGACCCTGAGGCTGCATGACTGTATGTTTCTTAAGTCTTCGGCTAAGCCCGAGTGTCCAATATTTGACTCTCGCATACCCATCACCATCAAACTTGTCAACATTTTGACAAAGTCAGACGAGAACGCGGAGAAATCGTGTTTGTCGTAAAAATACATGGTATTCTCATTATAATACGAAATGTAACAGTATTGCTATGGTACAAATGCAGAGAAAGAAAGGTTTTGCTGTCAAAGCGATCCTAGAGAGTCTATGATAAATTAATTTTCTTTTGTGTCCATGGCAGACTGAGCTTCGGCGGCTACAGTGCCTTTGGTCGAATCCAGACTAAGTAATAGTCAGACGGGGCAAGACTAATCTATAGATGACGTCTCACAGTTTGTTCTCCACAGACTGCAATTTCTTGACCTCTTCCTCCGACAAATTTTGCGCGTCAACTTTAGGGGGAGAGTTGGAGCGAGAGCGACGTTCAGTGCTAACAGCCCCTCAGCATACCACGCACACAAGGAAGTAAGACACAACTCACGCAATACGAGCGGCATCCTTAATGGCCGCCTGCGTCAAGATCTGAGGGTCAATGGTTTTGTCACCCTTGCCCTCGGGATGTTTGGCAGCAGCAGCCTGGGCATCAGCTGCGAGCGATCCAGGAGGGGGTCTAAATCCCAATGCTTTGTGCTCCTCTGACATAAGCTTACGAGCCTCGGCTACAGACACAAAATCAGGAGAAAAGCACGGTAAAGGTATTTATCGACATACCCTCGCTAATACTTGACAAGTCAATGCCGTCGATGACTGTGCTCTTAGGAAGTGGGTGTCCGCGCGCACTCTCAATTTTAGCGGCATCGCTCAGGGCCGCCTTCTTCAGCTCATTAGGGTCAGGACGTTCGGGGCCACCGTCGGGGTGCTTAGCAGCCTCAGCCTGGGCTTGAGAAGCCAAGGAACCAGGTGGCGGACGATATCCCAAAGCCTTGTGCTCATAAGACATAATCTTCCTGGCGTCGGCTGGAAACGCAGAATATTAGCTCGCTCAAACTAGTTTTTGGAGCAAAAGGCCAGCTAACCGAGACCAATGTTCTTCAAGTCGATAGAACCTCTGAAATACGCGATCCACGTCAATGTACGGCTTTCACGGAATGCAGATAAGAGGCACGTACACATGGTGCACAGCATCGCGTACAGCAACCTCAGTCATCGTGGCTGTAGACATCCTGAGAACTCTAATAGCAAGAGATGAAAGTAAAGGTGGGGATAATGGTGGTTGGGGAGCAAGTTGAGATTGGGGAGAAGAGGTACAGCGCGTGCGTTGTTTATATAGCGCGGAGGAGACGTCATCAGTGGACGAAGATGATTGGGCAGTTGACGACGGACACAAAGAGAGGGTGGAGACAGGTGGAGTGTGAGTTGGAGACGGAGGTGCTTAAAGCGCGTCGGCAAAATTAAGCAATTTATAGTCATGTGATCCGCAGCGAAGCTATTTTCATCGTTCCACTGCCAGCCACCATAGATAGCTCGTGTCTCCTCGTATATCTTCAATCATTTGAACCTCTAAGACTTGTCCTAGAAACCTTTCAGATATGTAAGACGGCGAAAAGAGGATGTAACATGATCATCTCAACTCGAAGAACCAATGTGCATTGTGTAACAGGTTACAGCATGGCATTGGAGTTCGTTTGAGCGATTGTAGACAAAAATACATACCGCTTTTGTGGCTCCCATTGCCACCCAATATCTGTTTTTGGATATATCGGTTCATGTAACCGCGCAATCTCAATGCCAGAACAGCCCTCCGCTGGCTGAGGGTGTGAAAAGTAGGAAGGTGTGGAACTTGAGAAGCAGAAACACAAGGTAGTCTCCGGCCTGAAAGAAAGCGAAGTAATCCCAGCAAGTATCTTCTGACAGCAGTGGCTTCGACATGAAGTAGCAACGATCACGCCATATCATTGTTAAATGGTTCTCCGAGCAGTAGAGTGACATCGGCAGCATTTTTCACAGCTTGAAGGATGGTACATCCGACAAAGGAATTTAGTAGCAACGTTCGTCTCTGGTGAAACTCCACAGCTACATCACCAAGCTGCGTAAAAGTCGGATGGAAAGAAGGGAGAAGATTCGAAGGTTAACCTGAGTAGCCGAAAGATAAGAATTCTATGGAACTGCCTGTCAGCTGTAAGTATACGTCTGGGTGACAATGTTAATAGATTACACACCTCTTCTTCAAATTGTATGAGGCGAAGAACCTTCTGTACTATGCTGCGTACATGCCGGAAAAAATCATCGCTGCTCCCAGACTCCGTGAATTGACCCGCGGGAACGTTTTGGCTCCTCTGAAGAAAAAGTAGAATTATGTAGGAGCATTTTGAAAGATGAAATCGTTCGACTGACCAAAATAGCCGCATCAACACCACCTCGTATTGTATAGAATGGGTCATCGCAGCTAAGGTGCACGATTTCATCGTGAGACAAGGTCGGAACGAAGGAACCGGTATGTCATTAGCGCCTGAGAATGTAAAGAGCCATGGATATAGATTAAATGAGTAATAAAACGCGAGTACGGACCCTTCACGGTATCCCACAGCGTCGGGAAGAGGCTGAGAGAATACAGCATGAAAAGGGTCATGAACCGATATGAACAGTGTCATTCATGAAGTTCGACGAGCAGCATGTATGTGAATCCTAGAGTAGGGCATCCTGGTATTGAGTTTCGTACTGATATTCCATAAGTCCAAGCGCTTGGAACCTCCTGGCCCTGGCTCGACATTTGCCCCTTGTGCCGTTTTCGTATACTCCATGCTTGAAGTTGCGTTAACAAAGAACGCTATGTAATGCATTCCGGGAATCAAGGCGATATGTTTAGATTGATATGAACTGTGTTGCAATCGTGAATGATACATCGAGATCATGCCAGAAACGAGATAGAATGGATGCCTGGTCGAGCTGAGACCTTGGAGTCTTTGAAGAGCATAACGATCCAAATACGCTCCTCTGTCGTCGTCGTCGCCGCTGAGTCTTGAGGAAAATGGGCACGTGGGAAAACGCGACAGCTTGTAAGTTGTAAGTTACCATCATCAGGGCCCCTTGACAATCTCTCTGAGACTCGACACTATCTCAGGTATATCTAGTGCGTCTAATAGATTTGCGGGTGTTGCCAGAAATTTTTGTTGATTGCTGATTTTCATTGAATAGAACTTCAGAAGATCCGTGCGCGACTATCCGATCTTCTCTCTTAACCATGAATATCTCTCCACTAGACACGGCTTACTTCGTAAATCCCTTCAGTATTGCAAAGTTCAGACCTATAGTTAAGGTTCTTTGAATATGATCTGCGTACGCACCTCCCTAATTAGCCTGTCCCTGATCGCGCGTGTTGTCTCCGTGACGAGCGTAACTTGCCTGTAATGCCACCGTACCAAGTTAAACGTCAACCGGACATGCCATCTCTTCCAAGGCGCTGCAGGTAATTAATACTGATTGTGTAGCCTGTGGACTCGAAGACTTCTTATGGACTCCGTGTCGTATTCCCGGTTCCGAATATGCAGGTATGATATTTTCGGCCTCAACCTTCGACCGCGTTGACAGGATGTATTATTACTACTCATGTTCAAGTATAAGACACTCACTTTAGAACATAGATGATTAATCTATCTCAGTCACAATGCTTCTGTCGTTTTCTCTCGAACAGCTTAGCAGTGTTTATCTGTGTTGCGACTACACCAACGTACAGCAACCACCAAGTCTCAGTCTCGAGCGTCGCCAGTTCCCAGTTGATGGTATCGACTTGCCCGAAGGTGTATCTCAAGTTGCGGGCATTGTCATCCGAGTGGAACTCAGTGATCAGCTGCAGGGGCGTCTCAAGATCTACGCTGATTATATTGGTGGCGCCCAGGGATCGCCCTGTCGCGATCATGATCAACACTCTGCTCCTGGTACTGGTAAGTAAGCATATTATCCTGCAGTGATGACCAAGAGATCAATGAGTCAACATAGTCTGTCAAAACCGGTCTTTAAAAGCAGACCCACCTGCCGTTCCTATAAACTCAGATACCAATGGTCCACTGCGGACTTCCCCTGAAAATTCGTCGCCAGAGGATGTTTTCATGAGAAACGGTACCAGCGGCGTTGGTAACTGTGATACTCAGCTGCCCAACCCCGCTGCTGTGGGTGTAGATACCATGAATATCCCCAGCACACATCCCGAAAACACCTCTGGCGGACTGGAGCAATACGGTCAATCTCAGTTTTTTTGGAATGATCCGGCTCTATATACCTGGTACGAGTCAACGAGCAAATTCAGCGGTAAGTATCAGCACGGTTATGTATCTACTGGGAGTACTGATGTACGTCTTCAGGATCGTTAGATAGTCTAGTTTCTAGCTTCGACTTCGACGGAAGCTATATTGATTTCCCAGAAAACTTGGATGCTGTTTCAGCAGCATCAGATATCTTCTCTTCCTGCGCTCCATCTCCTCTCTCTGCGCTATTTCCAAGTCGAGATTCGCAACCATCATCTGTAGCGTCGAGCCCTATAGAATATAACGACAACAACTGGAACGACTTGGACGATCTCAGGTCTCTTCCCGTTAGACGCTCCATCAAGCGAATACCTTGCAAGCGGTGCAAGCAGACGTTTACACGACGACATGACCTTCTTAGGCATGAGCTGCGCCAGCACGGAAAGGTCAGCGAGTGGGCTTGTAATAAATGCAGGAAGGTCTTCTCCTCATCTAAACGCCTCAATTCGCATGACTGTTGTATCACGGTTACTAGTCGAAATAGATAGGGATTGACAAGTTACTATACTGGTCATATAGCGAACTGACAATCTCACTACCTCATGTATCGATAGCAACTTTCTGTACTACGCATGCATACACATATATTGATAGGCGCATTGATTCAAGTGTTGAAATATAATTCATGGTTCAAGTACATATAATTGGAGTGTCAGTCCTGCAAAGATCGAATGTACATGTGAATGTTAGCGGCGCGTACCGCGGCGCCACACCGCAGGACGCGCAAACTTCGAACATGTTTTCCACGAAACAGTTCTTTTCCTTCTCTCTCTTTCGTCTATGTTGCCGCTATTTATCAAGCAGTATCGTCGCTCAGAATGAATTAACTCAGGCAGGGAGGAATATTACAGCTCAAAGACGACGTCGTGTTATTTTCTCTGGAATACAGCCGACAGGTGTTCCGCATGTGAGGTCAACTAAAAATTTAACATTATGACTCTAACAATCCTTTCTCTTAGCTAGGCAACTACCTTGGCGCTCTCTCGAATTGGGTCAAGTTACAGAATAACGCCCTTCCAGAGGACGATTTGATATTCTCAATCGTCGGTTGGCACGCGCTAACTCTGCCTCAACAGCCGAAGCAATTAGAGGAAGCCAGGTCGGACCTGTTGGCGGTTCTACTAGCTATCGGAATAGATCCAAAACGATCTATACTTTTTCACCAAGATCATGTGTGTGATTTGTTTATTTCAAGACGCGTCGTACATGCTGGGTTGATAGAAAAATGCGTATATGACAGAATCAAGACCACACCGAGCTGGCATGGATATTCGACTGTATCACCCCAATGGGAAAACTGCGTCGAATGACGACTTGGAAAGCGCGTCTTGCTGCTTCAAAGAATGTTAGAGACGATGCTGAGGTCGATGAGGGTTCATTGAATGCTGGTCTTTTCACGTATCCAGTACTGCAAGCGGCGGATATCCTCCTATACAAGTACGTCCTTACTGTTCTTTAGGATTTTGCGTCGTTTAAAGATTCACCAGAGCAACCCATGTACCTGTCGGCGATGACCAAACGCAACACCTCGAACTCTGCAGAGATATTGCAGACCAGTTCAACCGAACGTTCAAAGCCAAAGACCGCATGTTCCCTCTTCCTGCTCAGCTCAACAGTAAGTACTCAAATTGAATCCTCTACAATGTACATTGCCTCACTAGCCCTTAAGCTCCTTCAAAACGGATCCTCTCCCTACGTGACCCCACATCCAAAATGTCCAAGTCCTCTCCCGATATTTCCTCGCGCATTCTGCTCACTGATACCTCCGCTCAAATCGCCTCCAAAATCCGCTCGGCAGTAACAGACTCTATTCAAGGCATCACTTATGATCCCATCGCGCGCCCGGGAACGGCAAACCTGCTCACTATCCTTGCAGCATGTAATGGGGATGAAGATGTGACAGTCACTGCAGCAAGATACGAAGGGAAAAACCACAGTGCAGTCAAGGCTGATGTGACGGAGGCCCTGCAAGAGATGCTGAAAGGACCGAGGGCAGAGTTCGAAAAACTTAGGCTGGAAAAGGGATACTTAATGCAAATCGCAAGAGAAGGTGCGGAGAAAGCTAGGGCCAAGTCGGAAGTTACCATAAGAGAAGTTAGGAAGGGAGTAGGCTTAGCATGAAATCTAGGGTAATTGATAATGAAGCTGGTTATTGCTATTTTCCACAGGTCCTAGATACAGGTGACACGGTACCAATATGTTGTGTGGTGGTCTCTCGGCGTGCAGACCAAACACGCACGCAACTTATTGCCTTCACAACTTTTTGTGGAAGAAAGTCATGTCTACAAACCGCGATTTATCAGGCGATATCACTGGACCTGGAACTACTCCAGCCCGCAAAAGTGAATTGTTAGATCAGGCTGTAAAAAGGAAACAAGTGTGCTACCCTTGCATAACCCATGCGATCATAAAACTTTTCGGCGCCAGACCCAGTTTCTGTGTCTAAAAACTACAGGAATACGTTAATAATTGGTCTTGCAGACGTTCTAAAAAGTGGGCGTACCAGAGCCGTCCGATTATGTTGTCTGGCTAGGTCTTCAAGACAGCTTAGAAGAAGCCTCCCGACTCCCCTTAAAACACACCCATTGAAAAAGTTGTGGCAAAATATGAACGAACGCATAAACTCACTTTCCCCTTGCTTCCTTCGTTACAAGTAGCTTCCCTACTTCCCCTCTATGAGACGCATTCGGTATCTGGGCGAGGTAAAGGATAACACAACCCATGAAGACACGCTCTTTTCCATCGTCATCGTGCTCCTCGTGGGCGAGTATAACAATCTGCGTGCCCTTCCGCACAGCGTCTTCTCCAGCTGTCCAGAAAGCTTTCGCGTCTTCTATCGAAAATGGAAGGACAAAGTTCATCGCAATGTTTTCTTCTACGCATTCTTTGAGCAAGGCGGCAAGATGGGGTATTTCAGATGTGTAAGAGGAGGGCGGACACGGGCCAACAGTTATCCGAGGGGAGATCGTGTTCATGCTTTGGATAGCACACTTCTAGTATGAAGTCCCGACAGGTATCGAGGTTCATTTATACGTTTCCTGCTAGAACCAGCTTGATATCGGTCCCGATTACACTTGAAGCTTGAATATTTGAATGTGAAACACCAGGGGGGAACTTTCGAGTCATTAAACCGGTGTGTGACGAAGAATTGAAGGGCTAGCGCTGCTGAAAACTTACTAGTCCACACTGCGGAAACCCGGATTGCGGACCGCGCAGTAAGTACTCCCAACTGCGCGCAAGATGAACTGCATGCTCCGGTCTTGACAAGAATCACGGTGTTGATTGACGGAAATGCGTGAACCATGAAGAACTTTGAAGAACCTTAGGCTTCGAATGCAGTCCAGAACTTCACTACTGTTCCTAAGCACTTGCGAGCCGTATTTTCCAGAGCCAGAGAGCTTTCAGACATCATGCAGCAAAAGATGATGGTGGGAATGAGGCAAAGGAGTGAACGAGCGAATTCGCGACTCTTGTACATTTACCACCATCATCTTTTACTTCCAAGCTAGAAATGCCATCTTGTCAGTATGCTTTTCATGAGCCTGTATAAACTGCTTCATTCTATATGAATTCTGAGCAGTCGCAGAACTCAAGCAGAAGGCCGTCAAAGCCAAGGACGCTAGTGTCACTAAAATCCAGAACACCAAGGACAGGCACACCAGGTATATACATACATCGTAGCTCACTATCAATTTCTTAAAATCACTGAAAATAAACTCTTCTAGCGTACCGTTGAAGAAGACAAACTGGGATCCTTACAGCGGCCAAGGTCCACCTCCACCACCTCCGCCTCGAACAAACTCCTGGACTAAACCACCGAAACCTGCACCACCTCTGCTTCCACCCCCAACTCGTTCATCTTCTAACGTCTCAGCATCGGGATCAGGATCAGGAACACCGTCTCCTTCTCCTTCGCCGGGTCCACCGGGTCCACCAGGCCCACCAGTCATCAATCGTTCTACCCGTCCGGGCGCAGCTCCGAGTCCTAGTGCTAGTCCTGCTTTGCCTGGTCGGCCTACACCGTCAAAACCTCCTTCGCTCCGCGCTCGAATACCTTCGTATCAGCAACCAGAACCTGAGGTACCAGCTGAGATTGACTGGGCGAATTTGTCTCCGCAGGATAAGGAGGTGTTCTTTAGCTGGTTGGATGAATTTTTCGAAAGATCCTACGGGATTTCGCCGGGGGGTCACAGATAGTACATGGGTTTGGGTTGGACAAGTAATGTGTGTATTTACGGAATGTAAATTCGGTGTACTTATATGTATTATATTAGAGGTGTTTTCCTGTAACGACGCTCTGCTGAGGGTATGTTTCGTGATTAAACAATATGTGCGGCCGATGATCAGTTTGGGGCTCAATTGTTTAGGCGAACGCCTTTTAGAGAAAAGTTCTGTGAAGGGCGTCGGGGTGAATACCACGCATCAGATGAAGTCTTCGACAGCCCGGAACTCGAAGATAACTTAGACGCTCATGGCGAATGCAATCTCGCCCGGTTTACTGGCACGCGTACTCGGGAAGTTTTTCAAATACCACCTGACTAGTCGCGA
Source organism: Neonothopanus nambi (assembly GCA_003987895.1). NCBI lineage: Eukaryota > Fungi > Basidiomycota > Agaricomycetes > Agaricales > Omphalotaceae > Neonothopanus > Neonothopanus nambi. The sequence goes on from RCHF01000276.1 coordinate 59,802, forward strand.
CATTTAGGTGTATATCTTCGTCCTTTCTGTTCAATGTCTGTCGTTATAATAAAGACCAAGTGATTCCGCATACCACCAACTCCGCTCTCTCGACTATGTCAGTCCCAGGAAGCCTGTAACAAGATGTCAGTTTGGCACGGTCCCAACAGTCTGCACTTTTACATACTCCTCGTCATTCTTCAGCTTGGAAAGCTATCCCCAGAGATATGTTTCCTCGTCGGTTGCGCCAAAGTATCGGTCTCCTACAACCTGGTGGGATGCTATTACATTCTTGATCTCCTTTAATTCTTCGTCGCTGAGCTTCACGTCACCTCCGTTCAAATTCTCTAGAGTACGAGTCGCCTTACTGTATGAAAGGAAAGGAATGAAGTCATTAGAACGAACAGAATGACAGTAATTAGCAACTCACGAGGATCCTGGGAGAGAAATCATAGTCGGCCCAAGCGAGGTGACCCATGAAATACAAAGCTGAGCAGGTGTAATTCCTTTCTTGTCTGCTATAGCCTTGAGACCTTCAACGATCGTCCAATTAGCCTTGAAAAATTCCTCTTTGAATCGAGTCATATGGGCACGCATATCGCCCTCTTTGGACAGACGGGGTAAAGTAAGAAGAAAGCAGGAGAAAGAGGATAATTTATATTTACGTGGAATATCCGAAGGGCTCTTAATCTGGCCAGTGAGATAGCCTCTTCCAAGAGGAGAGTAAGCGAGGACGGAGATATTCAACTCTGTCGCGGTCTGAATGACTTTCTTCTGGTTTTCTCCATATTCCCAAGGGCTAACTTCGACCTCAGCGGCAGTGACAGGGTACACCTAACGCATCATCGAGCGCACAATAATTAGTTAATGGAATGTACAGAGAAATTAGATATTACTCACCGCGCGGGCTTTTCGGAGCGTAGTTGCATTACACTCGGAGAGGCCTATATGAGAGAATTTACCTTCCTTCAGGAGGGTAACAAGATTGTTCATGATAGTTTCGATAGGAAGTTTAGGGTCAATGCGTGCTGGTTGGAAAAGATCTATCTTCTTGATAGTTCCAAGAGCCCTCTGTGAGTTTTCAACACTCTGTCTGAGGAGCTCCAAGCTATATTTCATGGCCCTTTGAGTTGCTATCCAAAGTAGGAACTCGACTATTTTGCTTACGATCCATTCGGTCCTCGAATTCTCTTGTCAATACCGCCTTTGACAGACAAGAAAGTCTTGTCCGCGTATTCGGGGTATTTCGTAAAGAACCTGGAAAGTAGCTCGAGGTTGGCGGTTCCGAAGTCCTGCGCGTAAAATTCTCCTGTAGGTTTGATTCAGGTGAGAAAACTCTCGAAACGGAGGAAGCTGGGACTACGTACCGCTGTTCAAGTACCCTTTGGTACCGGGAGGCAATGCATCAATCCCTGATTTGATGGCTTCAAAAGCTTGTTCATCTGATACAGGCGTAGGAGTCCATCTTTTTGCCTCTGAGTCAATTAAAGGGACGAGCACCGGTGGATTCAGAAACTCACGTCATCATCATTAGACCATGCTAGTAGGGAAAGGAGAGAAAGGGTAAGTATCAAGTCATAAGTTCTAATGGTCTACATCTACTTACAGCCACTCGACCAACGGTAATGTCAGAGGCCGTACCGCCCAACTTGATAGTTTGAGATACCATCGTGGTCTGAGTCGGTGAGATTTGAAAAGGTAAAATCGATTAAGAGTGAGGAGGAAATTTGCATAGACGATTCTTCCTTTTATGTTCATTTCGTCATGTAGAAATGCTGTCCATTTGTCCCCCACCGTCCAATTAGAATTTAGACCAGACAACTTTGTGGCATAAGACATTCGGTTGCACGGGAAATACGCGTTTCTGTATTACTGACAATACTTGAGTTCCGTTCAGCAAACGAATTTGACAAGGGAAATTACAAATAGCAAAGATTTATACCATTTTGATAGTTTTTTTGCGCCTGAAGGGTCAGAAAGTTCCAGCTGAAAAGGTTCAATATACAATTCTAAGTAGACTCAAGGTCCTGAATCAGAAGGAGAGTTCAGAGCCGCGTCGCTTCACGTGACTGACTATGACCGAGCCACTATGCACAGCCACGCCCGTCGTCGCCGATCTTTCTCGAACACCGTAGATTTTTAGCAGACAGACTAGAATGACGTCGAACTGGGAGAAAAAGGTATATATTCCACTGTCTACTGGTAATCCATTCAGGGTCTATCTTTTATTGATTATGTTCTCTTATCCCAGCTCTTATTATCACGCGCACCCCGACAACTATTACGGTGGCTACCCGATCTCGCCGTATGCCTTGGCTCAGGCTGAACAGGCACGACGGGCAAGGCAGCTAGCTTTGGAACGCCAGGAAGCCGAACGCCAACGGGCGAGTCAGTACCTTCCGGAAGCCTTTCTTAGGTCAAAGGGCTACGACACTCGAGGTCGTCATTTCCCTGAGAGAGCTAGTCGATACCTGCCGGACGAATACGATATAGAGGGTGATCAAGATATGGATATGGACCTGGACGCGTATGATTACGGGTTCAGTCGTTCCGGGTACCAGCCTCAGTCGTATTGGGATCAACTCCGGCAGCGTCAGAGAAGGCCCTCGAGTGTCGCTCAGGAGCCTCAGGTCTATGACTTTGATGTAAGCCTTTTGTTTCTCTTCTACTATCAAAGGAATTTTAATTCATGCTTTCGATCAGGACCAGCATCAACGTCGACGACAGCAGTCGCAGACTCGACGGCCATCGCAAACACGCCAACGCACGGTTTCGCAAAACAAGCGTACTCCGTCTCCAAGTGCACATCATTCGATACCCATCAGTGGCCCGTCTTCACGAGGCCAGCCGCAGGCTGAGGCTTGCCAAGCTACATCTAGGCACAAGCGTGAGCAGTCGCAGCAACCTTCTGCTCCTGCTCCCGCCCGCTCCTCTCCCGCCCGCTTTCAACCACCCCAATCGCAACCTGCTCCACCGCAATATTCCGCGGCCCCTGAAGTCCTTGATGAGGCAGCTACTAAAATTCAGACCACCTATCGCATTCACCGCTCTCTAAGAACTATTGATTCCCTCTACGATAAATTCATCGCTTCACAGACATCTTTCACTTTCCCTGACAAACTCGATTTCCAAGTAGGTTCAAACCACGAGCACGTAGTGTCCGTCCCTACACATTCAACCCCGTCTACCGATGAGGTACTAGGCGCTCTCAAGGCTAAAGGTTTTGATATTCCCACCATCCGGGAATATCAACCGAAACTAGCCTATACGCATGCCAATTCTGTATTGCATGCATACACGGAGTCTTTGAATCGTTTGTTGACTTCTTTAGATGGCGTGGAGAGCTTTGGGGAGAAAAAGGTTAGAGAGCGAAGGAAGGCTGTTGTGAGAAGTGTTGAGCAGGAAGCGAGTAAGATCGAGAGGATGTGGAAGAGTGCATGGGAGAATTGGGTGGAGGTTCTGATGACTCCCACTCAGCCTGCTGTGTCTGCAGAGGAAAGGGGGGAGATGCTGATGGAGGATGTAAAGGAGGATTTGGCGCAGGAGCCGAGTACCAGGCTCACATCTTCGACTGTGGTATTCGCTTCGGAAGCAGCAGTAGAAGGGGAAGAGATGCCGATAAATGTGAAGGAAGATTCGCGGGAGTCGAGTTCTGGGCTCACATCTTTGACTGCGGTATCCGCTTCTGAGGCAGGAATGGAGGAGGAAGAGATGTCGATGGAGGATATGAAGGAAGATTCGGTGCGGGAGTCGAGTTCCGGACTCACGACTTCGACTATATTGTCTGCTTCTGAGGGGGAAGAGAAGCCGATGGAAGACGTGAAGGAGAAACCGTTGCAGGAGTCGAGCTCTGAGCTCACATCTTTGACTGCATCATCTGCTTCTGAGCCAGTTGCAGGAGAGAGGGAGGTGTCTGCGGAGGAGGTTGAATTGAAGCCTACCCTTCAGCAGGAACTTACGCAGAACGTGTTGCCTCCTCCTTCAGAGTATAACATAGTGCAAGATGAGGATGAAGGGTTCGTAAGCGCTACGGAAGGGGAGGCTGATGATGTGGAGAAAGTCAAACAGATGCTCAAACCGGTGGGAGGTGATGATGATACTGGGGACTACGTGGTGATATAAAATCGAATTGTTCATGCTTTTACTGGTATAATCTCCTTATTCCATTGCACTCTGTATCATTATAATACACTCATATACACAAACCCTTGTATAATTTTTGTTGAATATCATACGGTCTCCTCGTGCATCGAGCGGTTAGTTTACCCGTGGCGTGGGTACTGTCTTAGCCTCTTAGGCTTTTCTATGAGAAATCCATTGTTCAGTTGGGAATTTTTGTATCGGTCCCCTGTCATCCGACTTTACGAATACCCTCCTCTCAGCAGGGATAGTCTCTAATGACACTACAAGTATCACACGTTCATGTCCGCGAAATGAATGCGAACAAAATTCGTGATGCACAAGGCTATCTGATGAATGGAAGCAGATGCTGTGAATGTTGAGAACAGAGGAGAGACAAAGCAAACCTTGAATGGTAAACGGGAGCTTATGTACCGTTTACTTCGGTCGTTTCCGCATAAAAATTCGAAAGCAAAAAGGAAAACCTTGATCGGCCTTGAGCTTGAGCGATCGGTGGCGGTGTCATATGTATGTCCTTGCTTTGGCTGGAACACCCCGGGCCCTGGCCGTGGCCCGTCACTCAGTCACTTGAACCATCTCCACTAGTATAACGGTCTTTGATTTCTTTTGCTGTTTTGCTGTTTACTGAATTATCAAATAATAGGAAATACAGTCTAGAGGCTGGGGCCAACCTCATCGGAGCCATTGTCAATAGAGCAGCCATTGAATATTCCCGGGCCATGTGGTCTAGTGTTTCTTTGAAAAGTTGGATACAGCCTCTGGCAAATCGCGCTTACCTAGCGTGCACTTCTGACCCCCCCACGTTTTGAGATAGCTACCCGCGAGCACTTTAGTGAGCGTTCTTTCTTTCTATATTGGGTTCTTTCTTCTGACCCTGGCGATACACGATGTGGATGTTACACCCGCATTGCGTATCGACTGACAACCAGTGACCAACTAATATCTGCATCCACGCGTAACATCTCGAAATGCATAAGGGCAAGGGTGGATGATGATCTTTCTTACGAGATACGAGCTAGGGAAATGCTGTTCGTAACGATTAACAACCATGCCATTGGAACCGAGGTCGGTCGAAGGAACAAAAACCTGGTTGCTAACAGGGCTTGGTGCGTATCTTTTCCCTCTCAATGCGCCTGATGAATGCTTTGATATTTACGATAGATACTGAACCAGGTAGGTTTTTGGCCAAGCGTTCCGGCGAGCTTTACATACACAATGTAAATGCCGTTCAAGCCACGGGTACAATGGTCCTGGCTCGTGTCAGGGATTTATTTCAACTCCTTGTTCCACGGGTGGTGATGATTTTACTTTCCCGCCATTGTTTCATCCTCTGATTTCACCACCCTTGAACCAATCGCAGCTTCATCCCGCAGCACATAGACTTCGCCGTTATACTTTACACGGATACCATGTGGCTAAGAGGTCTGTCCCGTTACTCCATCTTTCGGATCCTCAGTAATCGGTAGTGATATTCTCCAAACGTTATGCCTCACCTCAGGGAACTTGTTCTGCATCTTGTATCAATCAAAGTCTGTTCTCGTTCTCGTGATCTCCTCGGATTGGCTGTTTGATTATGCTGAAGTTTTTCATGCTTTAACGGCGACCTCTGCCAACGGCGACCTCTTACACCAAAGATATGGCTAAGGATTCTGACGGTTGAATGGATTCCAGAACCCAAGCTTAAGAAAATCATTCGCTCGCTCAAGATCTCTCACTGCACTGCACTTCTTGATCCCGCTACATATCCGTCTTAGTATCAGTCGGCTGACGGATTCTTTTTCTTTTCCTTGATGCATCCACATTCGGCACTCGATGGACAGGTTGTATGTGGTTTCTCCCTTTCCACCCCTCGGCTTAAAATCTCGAGTCGTCTGCCGATAGTAGATGCGCACTGCTGATGGAAGGACGTAAAGTTGAAAGTGCCTGCCTGTAGTGGTTTTTGACTTCGTACTATTGTTCTTACATCAGATCATAGCGAACGAAGGGAGGTTTTATGAACGCCGTTTACCGATCTTGTTTTCGACGTTCCCTGCCCTGCTTGTAATGCACGTTCGACTGCTGGTAAGACTGTCGCTATCTATATGTGTATATGTCAGATAGGCATATGCCAGCCTCACAGCCGATTGAATACTAGTTATTGAATCTAAAGGTGCAGGTGAGTCAGTTCTCGTCTATCGTCTATCAACTTTTTTTATTTACTTTATCACTGTAACGGTCTATTCATAGATGAGTGAGGCGATACAAGGCGTCAATACTTTACGGTCGCCGCGTTCAAAAAGTGCTCCGCCGTTCATTCGGTTTCACACAGGGCTGGAACAGAAGGCGATAGTTAGTCGGCCTTATCCATCTGTCTTGTCCTCTATTAAGACAAGTACCTATTCTCGAGTCCACCAGATGCACCACATACGCTTCTCGTTTGAGAGCAGAGAAACTTCGAAGGTTCGACCCGTGGCGTCCTCAATGGTGAAATCTCGCACGCGTGTCCGGTAGTGTTCATAACCGAGTATAAGAACCTATCTAGGTATGGTAGCTCCCGCGCTATTTAAGTGTTCAGTATATTCTAGATACTTGAGGAGACAGGTGCAGTCGCGTCGCGTTGAATTGATGCATCTCGTGTTCGCTTCTATTACGAGTCGGTACACACGAGCTGAACACATGTGAAGGCATCACAAATGCTATTCTGGCATCAGATTCAAACAATGGGCTCATTCTATCAGTTGAATTCCGCTCATGTACACGTCCTTGCTGCAACCTTCTTTCTCATTTGCTACTCATTCCAGCATATCCGTCCTTCATAAGTACTTCTGGGGCAAAATAATTCATTCCCGCTTGATCCAAACGCTGACTTGGGAAAAATTTTGAATGCAGGTGTTGCATAAGATGAAGAATTTTGTGCTGTCCCTTTGTCATCTGCGCGCGCGTTGCATCGCGCGCCAATGATGATGCGCTGTGCCCCTTAGCCGGAAGTTAAGACGCTTTATGGCTTCACGATAGTATGTCTCTCTTTCATTATGAGTGTGGATATTTTAGAAACTGAAAAGTGTTTCTTTTCCCTCGAGGCTTTCCGTACTTTCTGCTAACTAAATCTGTGGTCTTCTGATCAAAGGGGGAACCCGGGTACTCACCTGGTGATAGATCTCACGCGAGGCCTCCAAATACCGAGTGCGCGTACTTATACATTTGCAGGCTCGAATCTACTTGTGAAGCGAATAGCCGGCAGCGAGAAAACGAAGTGGCAATGCGCGACCGAGTCCCATTGAAAGTTCCTGACAAGCCGATGATCACCCAAGGAGCGTGGACTGTATCCCGGTCCTGGACAACCATTGACATGATTCGCATTCATAACTCGGAGTTTGAACGGTGCAATGTGGTTACTCATGCATACTACGCCACTTAGTTTTCTGCGATGAACGGCTCACTGTTTCTCTACGTTTAGAGAACTTGAATAGGCTCGTCAATGCCAATAGGTTGGTCGTCCAATGCAATGGAAGCGGATATGGCCTCGTATGGAGGGACCTCATGGTGGCGGTCATAAGTGTTTGCCGCTTCGCATGGCATTTCTCAGCAGCACCAAAGGCTAATTTCTTCTTGAATCTTGGGTTGTGCAATAGTCCCCGGGTAAAGAGCACTGAGTGACGATTTCATTTTTGTCTGATAGACAATGATTTTACATTGTATTGAACATTGTAGGTCCAGTGTATTCTAACGTGGCGTATTTCTGGAGTGTGTGGGTATGTAGGTGGGGTCTGAGCTGGTTCTCATGTCATGTCAAGTCAGTAGGTCGATATGGGATATTCACTGATATTCATCGCAGATCCAGTGTAAGGCGCGTGACGTCATCCTAAGGCGCGTCCCATTCCTGTAATTCATTCCTAGTCTGAGAATATTTCGGTGCAAGTCCTTAAAGCGGTACCAGTATTCGTTTTAGTAACTTGTCCATTTCTAATCCATCGCGGATTCCCCTTGCTTTGTTATACAAATAGAACCGTTTCATTTTAGCAGACTAGAATGTGAACTAGCATGTTCTACAAGACGTGTATAAACTAAGCTGAGAATAACATTAACAATGGATAAGTTAGAGGTTCGAACTTCGAGTATCATCCGAAACAAATGCAAAGAAAAAAAGGCCAGCCAGGGTAATGCAGATTGATCAAAACAGTTATCTCCAGCAGCCAGCTCCAACGATGCTAGCATGAGAATTTCGCATAGGATCCCTTTAAAATTGGGCGCGTAAGGATTCGATAAAGGCTTGCAGTGCGCAGCGCTACAAACACCCTCCCAGTGACCGGACAACCCCTACGAAATGACAGCCATAGTCAGCACGGAAGCAAAGTCAAATAATGTCCTATGAAGCTTACGGGCAATGAATCCAAATACAGCGGAAGCAAGCATGAAGGGTTTGAACAGTATGTGATTGTATCTCGGAGGCGAGATGTATCGGCAGTGAGGAGGTTGGTAGCAGAAGATTAAGCACTTGGAGCACCATTCCCTATGGAAGGCGTCGTCCATGGAGTGCATAGGGTGTGACGGCGGTTTATCGTTTGGGCATCCGCAGCGTACGAGATAGTGGGACTCGGTATGATCACATTTACAGTCAGTGCATTCCGAGCTGCTGCGACTGACGTTGATGTCTGAGTGGGAGAGGCAAGAGCTAGCTTTTGTGCTGAGCATGTTGTCCGATGCGAGTGGGTTTGTGAGTTGGAGGGAAAGAGACAAAGAAACGGGCCCTAATATACTGCTAGGTAGGTCGCCGAAAAAGCAAAATGCAGAATTGGGAGGCACGGGAGCGAAGAGGGCGTGTCTCAGTCGTAAGGTCGCCCGCGTGGAACGGAAATGAGAGATTTAGATAGTATCAGAAACCAAGGCCGAAGGTGCGCACTGAAGGCGTGGAGAGGAAGATTCGGTGGGGCTGAAAGACCTAGAGTGTAAGAGACGCTCATCGGATATAAGAGAAATGGATCTGTTCAGTGCCCGATCGCCTAAGGATTCTTGCTATGACAGATCGGATTCTGCCCCGTAATACAGTGTCCCTGGAGTTGATTAACGGTCTTCTCGAGGATGGCGGTTATGAAGGTTACTCTTCTTGTTCCAAGCCTCGATCCGGATTTCAAAGAGAGAAACACGAAGTCCCCGTCATCTCAGCGTGAAACACGGATCTCCCAGGTATAGCCTGGTATAGCCTCATAATTATAACACTCACTTACGTGAACTCGACCTTTGACAGGCCTAATATCGTGTCTTGCTGAAGCGGCGAACTCTACTAAACAGACGGCCCTGTAAATTTGATAGCATGGCTCTTCTTGGTAACGTAGCAAATTGAAGGAAAAGAGAGGTAAGTTGGTTGCGGAAAACGTTGCAGCTACCATGATTCCCACGGTAATACCTTTCTCTGTGCCACCAACTCACCCATGGCTGGAGTCTGGCCGTGCGTTTTGCCTGAATTTTGTCCACCAAGTTCCGCTCGCTAGTGACATTGACGTCGATGTTCACAATTCCTGCTTTCTTTGGCGCACAAGGCAGCTACCGAGCAAGCCCGAGTTACAGCTTGGCGTCGTCAACAGCGGCAGCGTCCAGTTCAGCGGGTTTTAGGTTCTACATATATACAATGCCAGAATAACGCTTTTTGATGACATAGCTATCCTAACACTCACTTGGTCTCGCGACATAGCGGTACCTGTGCAAGGAAGATCGTATGACCTTTCCCACTGACCACACATACCCATGCGTCATAGGTCTTCATCTAGTATCCCATTTCAAGGACCGCTATTACAGCACCTTCTTCATCGGTCAACTCGTAGCCTCGCGTGCGGGCCGTTCTTTGTCCTATTCAGTTGCTCTGGTGGAGAGTCTTGTAGACCCTTGATCCAGATTACAAGTCATATACGTCCAATCAATATCGGTCATTCAAATGAACATTACCTTTCGACTCAATTGGTACGACTGAAATGTGCTGCGAGCTCACCCCTTGGCCCGGCGTCTTTCCCCTTTCGCGCACGAGGTGCACCCTTTGGAGATTTGCCACCATGCGCGAATTGTGCCAGAATTCAGCGATAAGTTTTCTTGGAATTCTTCTTGGCAGAGACGTATTCAGTGTGAGGTATGTCTTCACATGTGAACCTTTGTTTCTCAACTGGTCATACTTTGACAGCCATTCCTCGTCGGAGTGATTCCATAACTGATAATCTGAATGTCTTGAACTGTATAGACACCCGACAGTCCTTGTGCGACGAAAGCTAAATCTCGGTCGCCTTGCACCAGAGTCATTGCCTACGAGCCTGATTCTTTTGCTAGGTCTAGTTTTGCCTAATCTCGTTAACGCCAAACATGTCACTCTGTACCCAAGGTACCCTAGAAAGCGGAGCTTGCATTTGTGTGTCACGTGCACCTCGTCTTTCAGAAAGGTTTTGAACTTTTCTAGAACAGATTGATATCCGGCGAAGAGTGAGTGGTAAGTGGTTGTAGAATCGCCTGCGCACCACATGCCACCCATCTCTTCCGGCAATAAAGGTACAAAATGAATTTTAAAAGCAGGCCCCAGAACGGTACTTCAACACGCATTGAACATGGAATTTGACCCCGAGTCCAGCAATTTGGCGAACGTGGAGCTCACTGAAAGCTCCCTTTCACGCTACATTACCAAGGATCTGTTTTGTTTATGTTGTATCTTCCTTTGCTGATTACAGCGGCTAGATATCTACCCTAGATCTCCTTCGCCTTGAGTCCTTACACTTGGACATCTCGTTCCCTTAACCTATGATGTAACCCGGCTGATCGTCAGAGAAGATCACGCAAACAAATGTTGTCACGAAAGCAATGGCTTATACTTCGACACATATTTTGGAGCACCTTTTGAGAAGTGGTGAGCTTCATGTTCGATTTACAGGACTACAAGGACCTCCTCATCCATGCATAGCATCCCACACACTCCACTTTTTTATATGATAACATCTTTTTACATCGGCTCGCCCTTACCTTGATGAGTCCTGCGGCCTCCCGCAAGCCTTCTCCTGTGGATCACCAAATTCAACTAAAAGCTTTAGCTACCGATCCTTTTTCTGAATTCTCCCTCCAGGAACTCCTCGATGATAGGCTCGCTTTTGGCTCGAGAGACTGGACGTAGCTCCCTAAGTTGGGGTGTTTTGACAGCGATTTTGCGTTCATGCGGCCGTTCTTGGTCCTCCGAGTCCAAAGTATGTTGTATGCTGCTGGATAATAGTTCTCCAAGACGTTTACGCTGATTTAATTTGAAATATGTAATGGCAGGGCTAAGAGTCAACATGAGCGAGTTAGCCAATGTCCCGTTTCGATTCTTCCTGCATTGCAATTTTCTCGTGTCTTGCTCTTTTTCCCTTTTTCCCAAACTAAAACTCCGGGGGGGTTCACATTCATGTATGAAAGCAGCGCCACTCCACTACGTATTTGACGCCAAAGATTTGGAAAGGAAGCTTTTGTTGTCCGTGTGCTCAAACTCCTGTAGGATGCTGTTACCGGGAAGACCTCAACGCAATGTAGAGGAAATAATGGCACAATTGTGGTCCCGAAAGGCAATTCCATGCGATCGTTTGATGCCCGTAGCAATACGTCATGCGTAGGTGAACTAAGGTAAGTCGAGTTCCATGTTGAGTCTAGACGGGGGTTGAAGGCGGAGAGCTTTGCACAAGACTGAGTGGCGTTGTATGAAGTGTTTCATGGCACCCTTTGTCCGGGTCACAGAACAGGTCGCACGACGCAACTCATGTCTACGTGGGTATGCGGTCTAATGCGGTATGTATGCTGCGAAATGGATCTGGGAATGGGAAGATGAGCGCCGCCGTGGTGTACACGCGACCCAGTTGCATGGCATGGTTCTCCTTAAACATCAAACATATGATGATCATGGTATGTATTCTCCGGGATTATCCTCGCGTCTTTAATATGACTGTCATTTCATGAATCCAACATCATTTCCAGTCCCAATATACGAGAATTGTGAACGGCAACTTTACTTTTGTGATATCTGCTCGAATCATGAATTCTCGGAATCAAGATATTAAAAAGTTATATTGAAACCACCCAATCACACCTTTTGTTGATTCGGCGTTTACAAGAGAAATCGGAGAAGATGACGTCTGATAGATCGGATAGTCAATTTCCGGCCTTCGGAAGTTGCCAGAATGTTGAGTGGTAGCTATATTGTACAATGTTATTTGAATTGAGGATATGAAGACCTCGAGGAAACTAACGATGGAGGAGCTTGTAGGAGTATGCAAAATAAGTGCTCCGCGACGACATTGATTCAGGCTCGTGCTAATTACCGATAGCCTAGCCTAGCTCACTCCAAAGATAATCTTAAAGGGCTCCGGAATTAATTCCGATATGAGTTGCAGTCGGGCAGACGAAGACCTTCAACGTTTTCTGCATTTCGGAACATGAGAAAAAGCCATTCTGGTCGTATCGATTCCCTTTCGACGGGCCTGCAGCATTTCGACCACGAAAAGCACCGGAGTCTTCCGCGTTTCTTGGAGAGACCAGTTCTGTTTCAAGCTTGCTGTTTATTGCGTGTACGGTGTATGTGGATGTAACTATCCGAAATCCGGGTCGTTGGCCAGAAGGTGTAAGTATCGTTCTGACTTATACAGGAGAAGCTCGGAATAGGAGGACCATAGATCCTTTTGTGAAGCAGTACGTAGGCCGAGGAGACCGACGTTCTAGGCATTAGTAGAGGCAGAGTTCTCTGGTCCTCTTTCATCCATGACGTTAATTGGAACTTACGATAGGAATTATAGTTTCCAGGTCCACTGCATGAAAAGGCAAAGTCTAGCCCGATTCTGGCAACGATGGCAAAGCGCTCATGATATGTACCTTCTCCAGATGGATACCGTACTAACCTCAACAATTACTTCAACTTGACCCCTTTTTTCGCATTTGAGTCGAGAGCAGTCCATTACTTGCCGGTACCTATCTAGTACCCAAATTGAAGTCAATCAGAACTTACTAGTAGCAGACCGTAAAGTATCTATACGGCACTCAGGGCGGTGGTGACCCTTGGGTTCCGCTTGCGCGGTGCCCACTTTGAGGTCCGCATGCGCCCATTGGGCTATTGCTCACCGAGCTTCCAAATTGAGCTAGGCTGGAGGAGTCAGAGTGAGGTCTGAGTTCAAAAACGACCTTCAGGGTCTCCCTGAGGTTTTCCCTGGACTAATTTTTCATCGAGTTGTACATAAGCCATCCCGCCGGGCTAAGAAGAGAGGAGAAAAGTTTACGTGCAGTATTTCCGAGTTTGACCGCGTAGTCCGGTGGATTCTAGTTCCTGCGTGTCGACCTCCCTCACGCTGAAAAACCCCTTGGATACAGAACTAATTGCCGAGTCGGAGCCTGCTGCCTGGCAGGCAACCCCACCTCGAGTTCAGTAAGCAGGCCTTTACAATTATTGACGGTCATGATGAATGTCGTACCTGAGTTTCGCAAAATCTTTGACCCAAAGTTACGACCAGACTTGAATTTGTGCTATGTAAGTAGCTCATAACTAGGTGATAGTTGACGAGTGGATGGAAGTAAGTAGTGACGTGCGAAAATTCAGGCTGAGGCAAGATCTTCAGGGGTTCGGCATTTGCCGACACAGTCCCTTCCACTTCCGAGCACAACCGGCCTCAGGTGCAACCCTGTACAAACCTTACATCAACTTCCTTTGAAACTGCATTCCTCGTTTCTAGAAAACGAGACCTGAGTACTAGTACTCATGACAAGCATGAGAACTCAAGACACGCTGCTGAAGATATTCCTAAATGACCTGTTTAACGGTGCTCAAACTCTGCATTCAAGTTCATGTCAGTAAAATTGATAAAATATCTATCTCGAAGTAATACTTTTAGCATATCAATATCCATCATCTGTAATGAACGTTCTGATTGTTCAAGGCAGCTGAAGTCACAGTCGAACTCAAGACGCTTCGGAGCCGCTAATCTCGAGCTACTCTCAGGATGGTGCTAATGAGATGAAAGCTCAGACCTATCACTCATTTGGTTCCTGCTCAGTGTTGAAAACCTGAAAACTCTCGAAGGGCGACACCTGTTCCAGCCAGCCCGCCCATTAACCATATTTGGAAGGAGGCTTACTATTTTGGGACGTGTCATCCCGTGACCCGATTCACTCCACGAATGAGTGAACGGAATACGTGCAAACATCGTCATTCTACGCGCGAACTAGATCGGTTGACGTCATAACTAAACTATATAAAAGTGAAGCAGCAGTGAGCTGCAGTTGCAAGACTACCCATGCGTCCTTCGATTTTACTGGTGTCTCTTCTTTTTGTCGCCTCTCCTGGCGCGCTCGGTTCGTGGTTTGGCTCTGACGAGCCGGTTTATACCTCCTGGGACGATACTCGGCTCAAAAACTGGCTCGACGAGCATCACATTACATCAGCCTCGGACCAGTTCACTCACTCTCAGCTCGTTGAGCTCGTCAAAGCGAACTGGAACACGGCCTCTACATGGACTTATGACCAGTATGACAACGCTCAGAAGACTTTTGCCAACCTTAGAGATACCACTTTCGATTCCTGGGACGAGTCTAGGTTGAGAGAATTCCTTCTTGAACAAGGTATCATTGCCCCTAGTGGTCCTAGGGAGGAACTCGTATTGCTTGCCAAGAGTCGATACCGCGCATATACCGATGCTGCTAGCGCTGCTGCGAGTTCAGCAGTTTATGGCGGCAAAAAATATCAGGCTACACAGTCGCTCTCCAGTTTTGCCGCTATGGCGACCAAGGACGCACAGCAGGCTATAGATGACAGTAAGGACTATGTCTACTCTACCTGGAGTGACAATGAGCTTCGCTCGTACCTCGAGAAAAAGGGTTTGTTGAAAACTAAGTCGGAGAAGAAGAGGGAGGAGCTGTTGGCTATGATGAAGGACGCCTACGCAAAGGTTGCGGACCCAGTCTGGCAGGCTTGGAGCGATAGCTACGTCGTAGGTTTTCTTTCCCTGGCACAGTTGTTATTCTGACGGAACTCGATAGTGTGATTGGCTCGTGAATCACAACCTTATAGACGGATGTTCTGCCGTAGAAAAGAAACGCGATGAATATCTCGATCTCATGAAGCTGTATTACTACAATGCTAATGATCGTGTCTGGGACTCTTGGAGCGATAGTCAGCTCAGGTCCTGGTTGATTGACCACGAAGTTATCAAGAGTGATGCTCAGATCAAACGAGAGAAGATGCTCAAACTCGTCGAGTAAGTTCCCCTGCGACAAGCATACTTGGTGACTGATGCATGCTCACTAGCCCTAATTTTCTTAGGGCTAACTATATGAACGCTCGCGATACGACTTGGAGTGCATGGTCGGACTCTCAAATTAGAACATGGTTGATTGACCATGGGTACTTGAGATCGGATGCACAGGTCAAGAGGGATGAACTTCTAAAGTTGATGAACGAGAAGTAAGACTTTCTTTTGGTTCTTTTGACTACTGCTGCATCCATTTGAAGGTACACCGACGTGGCCCACCGTAGTGCTGCGTATCTCACATGGCCAGACGCTCGTTTGCGTGCGTATCTTCGTGAGAGTGGTGTCAGTAACAAAAACCTGCCAACTACACGCGAAGGTCTTCTCCGTAAGCCCTTTTCGCGTCTTTATGAGTCGTCTAGATTATTTTTACTGACCACACCCGCCTGCCTTTCCCATTCAAACAGAGGAAACTCGCGTCCGTTGGGTTCAAACCACCAGCCGCGCCGAAGCTCTTTTCCAGTCCATCCGGGACATCGTGAACGACAACATCGAGGCTGCAGAGGACAAGCTGCTCAAGGTGTGGGAGTTGATGAGTGGGAAGTATAGCGAAGCTGAGGGAAAGGCACGTCAAGCGGAGAAGAAGGCGGAGGGGCAATATGAAGAGAAGAAGGGCAAGGCTTATGAGAAAACCCAAAAGGTCAAAGCTGAACTCTGAGAGAACTTGTGTCGAGTGAAGATGGATTTGCTTCTGGAAATGACGACGATTCCAAATCGGATGAACAGAATGGGGCTTTCCCCTCGTTCCATAGTGTATTATACTCCTGTAGATTAGTCAGTCTCGTGGCGCCATGCAAATGTACATTAGTAGTGAAATAGTTTATACTCTTTTCTGATTTAGACCTCGCTAGCAAGGTTGAGAGCATGCCAACGTCAGCTTAGTTTCCGAGCATGAGAAATATATGTACATCAAATTGTTCAGAGTCGAGAAGTACATAAGTTGCATAGAAAGTAGTAAATGATGAGTCAATGATTAGTGGAATAGAAGCAGGAAACACGAGGGAAGAAAGAAGAAAACTGTCGAGACAAATCCGCTAATTCCTCAGAAGAAAGGCGGAAGAGGGTAAAGAGGAAAAGAAAGAAAAAACAAACAGTACTTAAGTATATTGAACAACCCATTTAGACGAGGGAATAGAACCTTAATTAGGGGGGGTATGGAACTATGTGGAAAGGAAAAGGGAAAAAACGTATACGACAAATGATACTGGGGTGATTGTGAAAGCCAAACATGAGACAGCAAAGGAAGTAAGAGAAATAAAAGAAATAAAGAAAAGAGACAGGAAGCATAGTTGGGGTGTTTGTGAACGAGTCGTTGTGAAAAAATACGAGTATGTCAACATGAAAAGAAAGAAAATAGTGCGATTTCTACGGTCGTTTCTTTGACTCTACGACTGAAGTTCGGCACGCCTACCCGAAAAGATTCGTTAATATCATCGATGACCGAAAGATGACAAGGTATGACAACTCACCCTCTAATAGTGTCATACAAGAACTTATAGCTTCTTAAGTTACCCTTCAAACGCCTGATATCAAGACTGTAAGTGTCAGTCAACCCTCCTAACCTGGTCAATTCTACAGAGAATTTGACTTCGTCGCCGACATCCTCGGAGGGATCACCGTATAGTGGTTCCTGTATCGAGCCGGGCTCACTAACAATGGTAGTCGCACTGGGTAGATCGTCGTCATAGGCAGACCCAACGCCAGAGGAGACTTGCGAAGATTGTCTACGCATGAGCAGACCGCGGAGCATGCCGCCGGAACCAGAGAAAGAAGCATGCGAAGGCACGGGTAAGCCACGTTTATCAACCTGGGATCGAAAGAAATTAAAGTTGAGAAGAGTTCAGTACCCTAGTAAGAAGAAACATACCCCGTTAGAAGCTGCACTTCCAACCATAGTAAACGCAGCCAATCCATTTCCATTGCCACCCATGAAACCCACACTTCCTGTCGCACTAGGCGCCCTTCGCTTCTTCGTCCTGAGACAACGGTACTTGAACTCGCTCTCAACCTGCACCTCTACACCCATGCCCAACAACACCTCCTGAATATGTTTCATCACCTCTGGCGGAGGCCGCGTCGTCACCGTCGACTGGTCAACGGCACCATGATGTAAACGCAACTGTCCTGCAGCGCCCTTTGCATGATGCTTTTCACTACTTCCATTGCTTCCTCCAACCGTAACAGAGTTCCTGAACCTCGCCACGAAGCTAGGCGTAGCAGTCGACGTCTCTGTCGCCGACGAGGGCGTGCGTTGGGGGTGGGCAGACGACCGACTAGACGAGCGAGGGGTGGCGATGATCGGCAATTGCCCACCTGGGCTCTCCGTCGCTGGTGAAGTAGCTTGGTTAACAGTACTCGTGGACGCCGCGTTCTTTTTACGGTATTTGCTCTGTGTGGGTGTCGTAGCTCTAGCTGAGACCTTCTCCTCTTCCTCTCCGACAAGCGACGTATCCATACCAACTCCAACAGAATCTCTCGCCTTGCTCTTGTTTCGGAACCACTGCATGACTTTAATAGCTTTGTTCGTCGACGCCTGTAAGCCGGCACCTCTTCCACCAGGTGTGGCGTAGACGCTCGGGTCCAAAGCGGGCGATGTAGTTTGAACGGCACTGCGTGGCTGAGGAGTCGTGTCCCGTCCTCTCTTTTCGTCGTCCATATTGGTATCCACAGATGTTACCGGCGTGGAACTCATTCGCCCTTTCTTGCCCTTGATTGTGCTCTTGAAAGGCTCTACCATGACGGTGAGCGTGTTGCGTCGACTCTTCTTGGTGCTCGACGCTGCGGAACTGGTATCCTTCTCGCTTGCCGTAGCTGGCGACAAGAGAGAACCTGAGGTATTCGCCGATGATGGTGCAACACTTTCGGAGACAGAGGAACCTTCCGAGCCAAACATCTTCACCAGACGATCGACCGAAGATGCGCCTTTCTTATGCCCGCTTCTCGAAGAACTCTGTGATCCACTCTTCTCGCCCTTGACCTCAACATTTTTCTCTGCATCAGCACCCGTAGTGCGCACAGGAGAAGCAAAATGAATAGGAGTATCGGGCGGGCTAGCAAGCGTGATGCTCGGTGGCTCGGTGGCGGCTGATGGAGAAACAATCGGAGTGGGGATGCTGTTACTTCGGGGAGGACCAGTGGATGACTTGGGTGATCGCTCGCCACGATCTTTCGGACGGTCGCGGTCCCTGCGTGAAGGAGACGAAGGGACATTCGCTGGAGCGGGCGAAGGAGGAAGTGGTTTGATGGCGGCACCAGTTTGCGAAGGCTGTTTTCGCTCTTGCACGGGACTCGAGGAAGAGGAAGCCTGTCCATGACCATGAGAACTTCCCTGTCGGTGACCCGGAGACCGTGAGCGCCGTCTCCTCTCACGACCTTCCTCAGTCTCACCGCGTTCTCGCTCTTTCCGGGAACCCCGGGTACTGTCGTATTCGACTTGGACAGTGTGCGGCCGAGAGGCACTGGCTTTCTTCTTATCGGGAGTTTCTGTCACGGAAGGCAATGCAAGCATGCCAGGAGGGGCAGCAAATGGATCATCAATGTCCATTCCGTAGCTGCTCTTGGGACCCCGCGCGCTAGTGGTTGGTGGAGACGTAGACGGGAGAGCATGATGCATCGTAGTATAATCTGTCGAGGTTTCATAGAAAGCGGCAGGTTCAGTTGACTGGCTCCTAGCCGAAGAAACGGTAGCAGCCATTGTGGCACTACCGTTAGCGTATGTCTCTGGGCGGTGGCTTTGGCTGCGTGTAGCTCTATCAGGGCCAGAATAGGCAGCTGCAGCTGCAGCCTTCATCTGCCTCTGATACGCAAGTCTCTTCTGGTGATGTTGATCCATAGCCGCTCTCTCGAGTTCCTCGACAGTGCGACCAAAAGCAGTAGGTACTCCAGAAGAAGGATCTGTGGGCGGAGAATCATACGCCGCCAGCCAGGGGTGTCGCATGATGTTTTCGAGGCTTGCACGCCTGCTTGGATCCGGAACAAGCATCATGGAAAGAAGATCTCTTGCAGATTCGGAAATGTACTCGGGGAAGGAAAGAGGAGTGCTGACGATGTATTTATAGAGGAGGTTGATATTGTCACCGTCAGGGTTCGCTGGGTCGTCATCGAAGGGCAGATAGCCTGCAAGCATAGCATATAAGATGACTCCACAGCTCCAAATATCAACGGCGCTCCCGACGTAGAGGCCTTCACTGATAACGAGTTCGGGTGCGGCATAACAAGGAGATCCGCACGATGTTTGCATTAAATCATCGGCACGGTGCTCGAAGCGGTTCGCAAAGCCAAAATCAGTGATAATGACATTACGGTGCCGGTCAAGCAGGAGGTTCTCGAGCTTAAGATCTCGATGAACAATTTTCTTTTGGTGTATGTACCATACGCCGGAGATGAGCTGAGAGAATAATTTTGCAGCATCTCTCTCACGGAGATAGCGATGGGCGAGAATGTGGTCGAAAAGTTCTCCTCCAGAGGCGTATTCGATAATGATTCCTATGTACTTGTCTGTTTCTATAACGTCGTATAAACGTACGATGTTTGGATGCTTAAGGGTCTAAAAATGATTAAAATCAGTATCAGGCTTTGCTTAATTGCAGATCATCGTAAAGAAAAAGGCTGGGAAAAATTTAGCGGTCAAGGCGCTGTAGTGGTGAGCATCCATAGATTATGGAGGTAAAAGCGAAATGAACCAAAGGGGGGCTGGGACTAGAGCGATAGGGCTAAAAACAAGTGCCACGTACTCTTAATACTTCAATTTCGCGCTCAACTTTGGACATTCGAACTGCGCTGTCCACGTTACCACGCCTGATGAGCTTGACAGCGACCTCCTCTCCCCACTGGCTGTGCAGCCCAAGCTTCACTTTACCAAACTCTCCCTCACCGAGAGTTTGCAATAATAAATAGGGACCAAATTTCGGGATGGTCCGTCGTGGATGGGCAGAGGCATAGGCTACCGCCGCAGGATGGTTGTAAACATCCGTGTAGGGAGGGGTATTATCTTCCTGACTGCGGCCATTACTGGAGCTATTCTGGTGGGATTGCTGCTGTGCCGTTGAGGAAACGACAGTGTGCGACGCCCGCTGCCTCCTGGACCCCGTTGACGGTGATGGTACAGATGGAGACTGAACGTTCGCAGACACTGGTCTAGATGATGCGGACGAAGAGTATTGCTGGCGAGAAGGGCCAGGAGAAGGCTCCGTCGCTGGAATTTGGAGACTCGACGACGCCGACATGGTCGAGTAGAGCGTCGAGAACGATGAAGACGATGAGTAAAGATGAATAAAAGAGCGAAGCAGTGACTGGTCACTGGCGCTTCAACCAGGCACGTGCCTTTACAACAAAACCGCCTTAGCGACCAATCGCCCTTTTCTTAGCGACCTCACCCGTCAAAGCATCTGTCCACTTCTGACTTCCGATGCGTTTCATTCTAAATTCAACGGTTTTGCCTTGTAGTAATAGGTATATCCTGCTCGTTTTCACCTTTTTGACTGGATTGCAACAATGAAGAAAACCATACGCAGACCAACTGCTTGGCGTTGTTTAGGGTTTGATATATCTTCTTCCAATATTCTCTCAAATCGCAGCTAAAGCTCTGGTTCTTCTTCCGCTTTACGCTAAGGTGCTCCTGATCTAGACCAGGACGATT
The DNA here is from genome assembly GCA_003987895.1 of Neonothopanus nambi. NCBI lineage: Eukaryota > Fungi > Basidiomycota > Agaricomycetes > Agaricales > Omphalotaceae > Neonothopanus > Neonothopanus nambi. The sequence goes on from RCHF01000276.1 coordinate 80,823, forward strand.
TACGACTTATTCGTTTGCTTGATTAAATATTCCCTCTGTAGGTGAAAATCATTTCTTCCGTCCAACTAACTTCAACAAAGCTTGTCCTTCGGCCAACTCAAAGTCACAGTCCAATTCTGTTCGGCACGAAAACATTTGGACCAGGGTATGAAAAATGTGACTTTCTGAGACAGCGCTCGCTCAATTTTAGCCCTACTGCTCCAAAGTTCTGCTGGCTTTACCTACGATCTCCCCCCAGACCTCTGTGTTCATCTATCGCGGCTACTCGGCGGTGGATTTCAGCTCTTCCGAAAACCAACTCGGCTGGCTTAGCTTCGGGTACTCACCTTCATGTGAACAATCTCCTTCGAACATTGAATCAACTACCAGCCGTAAGTGCAACACGCTCTGTATATACTATATTCGCGCCTCGCGAGATCATCAGCTCCTCGGCTAACGCAGATTTTGAGCAGCATGTTGCGGAACCTTCTTTCTTGATGCGTCGCTTCCTTCAGAGATCAGGATACTGAGTACATATGTACATCCTCTTATTGCAAGTACATAGTCCTATTTCAAGGTTCCATGGAGCGTGGCATCGCAGAGCGATTCTTCGTCTTCTCTTTCCTGCCGTTCTATATATGTGCTGCTTATATTGTGTTTACACTGCGGCCGTATTCTACTTTAGAAGCAAAGAATAAAGCTGATTCTTGAAGCCTTGACCATGCGTTGCTATGTGAGAGTGCCGAGTCAATGAACAATCCCGTGTATCTTACTCTTGAGTTATACCGCCGGAATCAACAACACTTTTGAATCACTGCCTTTCCTTGCTTGATACTCGACTCCGTCCCACTCCGCGGCATCGCTGGAGCAGTGCTACCTATGAAACAATGTGTATCTGAGGAACCGCTGCCTGTTCTTCACTACCGCAAATTCAAAACTCAGGCTGATACATCACCGTTTCTCAATATTCAGGACGTGTCTTGTCGCAGTGTAAAGAAAGGCACTCAAAAACACCTTCGGCCAACTTCTGTCACACTTGGACGTTTTGTTCTCTGGACATATATTTGTACATCCATAGATGTATGCATATGTAAACTCATACACGTTACGTACACTCATACACTAACTAAAATAGATAAAACAAGAGACAACTAACAAGAAAGTGTAACAAGATAATAAAGGTAGTCAAACAGGGGTTAGTGCTACGCAAGCTCAGACAAGAGCGAGTGAAGCAGAGCGACGAAACCAAACTGTCCGTCTACATAGTGCATACAAAAAAGCGCATGCACTGATGTAGGTTTTCAAGCTACCGGTGGACCGTCCTTTTTCGGAACCGCCTTGGCGCTGCCCGTAAGACTCTTGTGAATGAACGGCAGAACACCTCCACCGGCAATGGTAGCCCGGACGAGTGTATCCAACTCTTCATCCCCACGAATAGCGAGCTGCAGATGACGAGGAGTTATTCGCTTGACACGTAAATCCTTGGAGGCATTGCCTAGCAAAACTTATTTCAGACTTGTTCCTTGATAGATTGATCAGAACGTACCAGCAAGCTCTAACACCTCCGCCGTCAGATATTCCAGGATAGCCGACGTGTATACAGCAGCCTTAGCTCCAATACGAACATTATGTTGAGTCCGCTGCTTCAAATATCTGTGAATACGACCGACAGGGAACTGATGAATAAACGATCCGTCAGGTTACCAACGCGTGTATCAGGGGCAAGCACTCGCCTGTAAACCCGCCCTCTGACTCCTGGTCATGATTGACCGCTGCTGGTTCGCGTTATTACCCGTACCAGCTGCGCCCGCCGCAGGCGCACCGCCAGCTTTAGATTTTCCGCCAGTCTTGGATGCAGGTGCCATCGCGTTCGCGTAGTAAACGGAAGTTTATTGGGAGCGGAAAAGCGTGTCTTGAACGTTCAAGTGATTTGATACGTGTAACACAGAAACAACTGCAAGGAATGAGAGTAAACGGCGCGTCTAGATGCATAGCGATCCAACGACCACGACTCACCACGCGACGCGTATTAAAAAATCACGCCTGTATTAGGAATCAGGACAACCGCGCAAGTCTACGGCGAACTACATTTCAATAAGGTTGTTCATGTTTGAGCGCGAAGAAGCACTAACCAGCGAATTAGACGCAAAACTGGCAGAAGGTGGTGGTTCCGGTGAAAGGAGTAAAAATTGACGGTTGTTTGCAGCAACGATTCAACGAAAAAGTTCTCATCACATGCTACCGTGGCGTCAGTTCTCGGTGACGTAATGCGAAACGGCGGGAGGCGCTACTGATGCGCCGCGCCCTCTCAGATTCCCACAGCTTCAATGCACAGCTCAAATTATCAGTCAGTACATTAAAATTACAACTAATGATACATTGCTTGACCACTGCTAGACTTAGTCATGAGGTGCCCTAGCATTACCAGTAGCAGCGGCTTTGCCACCGGATTCTCTAAGTTCTCCCTTCTCGTGAAGTTCAGGCTTGTTTGTGTACTTTCCGGCCACCTAACCATGAAGAAACTTCAGGATCGCAATGGATTATCTTTGCAACGTAGGGTGAGCAAACCTTCTGAGTCTTGCCGACAAGTTTGTCGATGGCCGAGGCGTGACCTTCGGGAAGGTCAGCGTTGCCTCCAATAGCTACACCACCTACAAGGTTATACCAGCTCAATGCTCAGTCACAAGTGAGATACCACATTACTCACCAGCAGAAGTAGGCTCTACGTTCAACGGACGTTCAGAGTTGAACGCATTCCTATTATGGTCCTGGCTCTGACTCTGCATTCCCTGCGCCGCACCAAATTTCTGCTCCTGGTCTTGATCCCAGGTAGACGGTGTCCGCTCCATCGTGTCAGAACTGTAATCAACGGCCGGCACACCTCGGTTGCCTGGAAGAGGATCTGAAGACTGGTGAACGTGGTGCTCGGGGCGGAGGGCAGAGTCGTTCATGTTCGTTCTAGAAGACATCGTATCGAAAGGTAGTGAGTGTCGAATATAAATGGGAAAATGAAATTTATGAAAGAAAGAGTTCGCATCTACTCATACTTATAGGATTTCGAAAGGTATTTGAAACGTCATTGTGCGTCAGCGCGGGGCAGGTCTACGTCAGATGTCCGACAGTGGAGAAAGAGGGAGAAAGGCAATGGCATTCTCGGAGTATGACGTCAGGTCAAAGCTGTTGTTACAAAATGCGGAAATAGCATCTCTAAGGCTCACAAATGCGGCATTTGTTACATGATTCCTATTAGAGCAACACAAATCGGTTCAAACAATCAGTAAGTTGGAGCACTTTTGTGTCTGGCGCTAGTGAGTGGTCTACATGCATGGACTGTATGCCAGATACATCTCCAAAGACAGCTGGTCAGTGGTCTACCATTTGGTCAACAACAGGGAAAGTCAGAATTTGAATACATGATCCACAAAAGCAGGAGCCTACACCGACTCGTCGTTAACACTGCAGTTCCATAAAGTCACGAGTTAACGTCAACTATACAGTCAATAAGCACTACGCCAAAATGAATGAACAAGTGAATAAAAGAGATTCATGAAAAACCCACATACATCAGTTTAGGCTCATGACAGACATAGTCAACTTCATTCCCGCTTCCCGTAGATCCGTCAAAGGATAAAATTCGTCTCCAATGACCCCGCCCAAGTAAAAGAAGGCAACTGATTTGAGACAGTCAACTCCAATGCCAGAGGCATAAGTAGGTCCAGGAAGCCAGCGCGATTTCACAAACTCGACAAGAGCCTCGTAGCTGGGCGAATATGCGTGGTGCATTGTAAGCTCAATTTCTCGCAACTTTGGCAATAGAGGACGAACATGCGCATTTATGGAATGCGGTACACAAAGAGAGGATATTAGTGAATCCGTGACATTAAAAAGTTCAGGGCAATAAAACTGCGTAATGGAAAGCTCCTCGATGGATGGTAGAAGCTGCAGAAGAGGGATAATATGGTAGTCCCTTATGGGCATTGATGTAAGCGTCAGCGACGTGATCGCACACGACGAACGCATCAAGAAATTCTCCGCAAGACGCAAATGTGTGTCGGTCCAGACCCATGCAAGATGAGAGGGTAGAAAACGGGAGGATAAAGAGAAATGGGTTAAACGCGGGAGCGTCAGAGAGGTGAACACATGGGCGAGGACAGTAGGATAACGTATGTCCGACAGGATAAGTGATTGCATATTGTGGTTTGCATATTTGTAAACACCGTCCCAAGCTTCCCTGAAATCAACAAAAGCTCCAATGTCAAGCCTCTGGAGATTTTTACCAAGGTTTACACATGTCAGGATTTCAGTAAATGGCCGGACAGAATATGGTACGTCGTGAGCCTTAAGCCTCAACGTCACGATGCTATCCCAAGGAATTCTGAGATCGGCAGCTGGGGTGGCCATTTGGAATTCCACATGACGAAGTTTAGGTGCCAGGTTGACTAAATCATATAGCAGCGGCCAGTCCCAGACAATCAAAGTTTCAAGTAAAGGGAGATCTTGAATGAAAGGGCTCAATTCACTCTGTAGGGCTTCGGGAAGAGCGAGGAAGGCGTGGCGCCAATGGTAGGAATGACGCGCAGCTGACTTCATGACTGTAACCACTGCATCGATTTGGGCACATACAACACTAACCCTCAGATCAACATGCAGCGATGCATTACCCGAGTATCCCAGGACCAGATTTACCAGTAGCTCGAGGTTTGTCAGCCTATCAGGTGCCGGGGGCCTGCCAAGTACGATATTAACCCACGTCCAAAGTCGCGATGTAGAGAACGCTAAATCCCTCCAACTACCGCATACCGCAGCTAGTTTCAATGGGGGACAAGATGTTCTTCGGTCCGAGAACTGGATTGCGTCGCAAAAGTAAACGAAAACCTCCTCCAGAATTTCCACGGGAAGACGTCGAATAGGAGCTAGTTGACAAACCGCCGAGCCTTGTCGCTTGTTCTCCAGGGAAACGAGCGCAGCCAGATGTTTGGTGACTTCTGACTGGTGTGATTGCATATCTTCAGCCAGGACACTTTTCTTCTTGGAGATAGCCTAATAGCCTAGAGGACACACTGGACTTCCCTGCCAAAGACAGTGAAACTAATAGCGAGAGGAGTGAAGCTAAGACCTTACTTAGACTAAGTATGGCATAGTTTCCTGTAAGCAGACGAGAAAATTGGAAGATAAGTAGTCGTTAAGTATGTATGGCGTTGGCAGCGTCTAGCGGACCTATTCGGCAGTCACGTGAGTATTATATTTACTGCCTTGTGACTGATCGGCAAGTCGAATTTTGTAAGCAGGGGTCGCCCAAATTTTCTCCTTGACGGCCATCGTCGACGACGAAGTAAAAACTAAAAAGTATGATTCCTCGGGCAGCTAGAAGGCTAGAGACGACTTTGTTGTTGTCTCGTCAAAGCTTGCCTCGACCAGCTCGACTTTATTCCACTCCTTCACGAAAAGCTAATGCTCCTGCTCTCGCTACTGCTCAGCAAGTTTCTCACTCACACTACCCTTCTTTCCTTCCGGGTCCCTCGATGAATGATGCTGCAGAATCTGCCTCATCTCCGTATGCTACTGATATGGAAGGATTCTTAAGAAGTGCGCCGAGATTTACCTTTATTCCGACACCGCGCCCAGACAACAGCACGTCGAATGTAAACCAGCATTGGTTCGCCAATTCTGCGACAAAGGATTTACTTGCAGTCATGGATGCTTGCCTGTACAATCTATATGATGTCCCTCGCGCTAAAAGCATCTTTGACCGATTGCGTGACAAGACTGGAAACCCGGTGTTGGAGACGCGGATATATAATGCTTTCTTGGAAGCATATATTAATATGGCGTCTTTGAAGGATGCGGAGGATCGCAGCTACTGGGCTGAATGCGCCTGGGAGCTTTATGACGATATGGAAGCAGAACGGGAACGGATTTGCCCTACTTCTGGGACATATGCCAATATGCTATTGGCACTACATCGGTACGAACAACTCTTTCGTCCCGCCCTCATCTTTCTTACTTCTTGTTTGTCTGATCTATAGCTTTGGTCCCGACTCTGCATCCCCCGTTCATGATTCTGGCGCGGTCTCGCCTACTACCCTGCTTACTTCCATCGCCGAGCGAAAAATTTCTATCGAAAATATCATTGCGGACCGTGTCTTCACTGACTCTCAAGAAGCTGCACAGATAATCAAAATGCTGTCAAAGGCAGCAGTCGACCTCAACCTGTCTCACATAGTCAATCAGCTTGGTCAGACGGAAGCTATCGGTGCACAATATGATGATGTCCTTGGTGATGTCCCGGAAGTCAAACCTGTCCTTCGTCAAAAAGTATGTATGTTTAGTCGCACTACCTTGCAGGCGTTAATGTCCTGTTTAGAAAAAGGCGGCACCGGAACCCGGTCAGGAAACCGAAGAGGCCGTCCCCGAAGCCGAGGAGGAGCCAGAATATGAAGTCCCCTTTAACCTCGACAACCTTCGAAGACATCTCGCCCAAGTTTGCTTTGCGCGACGTGTCCTTCCAGATGATGTGGCTGCACGACAAAAACTCCTTGAAGAGTCGGTATATGACGTCGCTGTCGAGCGACTCAAGCACGAGTCAGACATCTTCGATCAGCTCGGCCTGGATACTGGGTCTTTGCGACAGCCGGATTTGCGACGGTGGATGTGGGACTGGCACACCAAGCTACAGGCTAGGCTTGCTGAGGAGATCAAAAATATAGAGCATCTAGAGCGTATCAAGCACAAACCTACGGTTTCAACGCTTTCTCCGTACCTTTCACTTGTCAAGCCTGAACGATTGTCTTTGATCACTATCTTGGAGATAATGCGCTTGCAGGGTTCTGGCGGGGTGTCAGAAGGTATGAAGACGACGCGGGCATTAATCTCGGTGGGAAAGGCGGTCGAGATGGAATACAAGGCTCAGATGTGCAAGAGGAACAAGATTAGCTTCCCTACGACAGGTCGCATTGGGGAAAACGGTTACTTCTCTAATCTGGGTTACAAGAGCTTGCAGGAGAGACGGATTGTGGCAGCGAGACATATGATGGACGGAGAAGCGTGGACAGCAAATTGGACTCAAACTACTAGAGCGAAAGTTGGAGGTATTTTGGTAGAGTGTTTGATGGACGTTGCGACGGTGACTAGGTCTATGGTGCATAAGGTGACCCAAGAACTTGTGTATGCATCTTTTTGGTATTCTATACGGGTTCATAGACTGAATATCGTTGGGTTTTAGGTCCGAAGTTCAGCCTGCGTTCCACCATTGCTACGAACACAACCGGGGCCAAAAACTTGGTGTAATTCGGCTCAACCCCGCGGTTTCGGAAAGACTTGCAAATGACAGCCTACGCGAAACTCTTCATCCTCGCCATTTACCCATGCTTGTCAAGCCTAAGCCTTGGTTAGGTCATAATCAAGGCGGATATGTATACAATCGCGGTAGGCAAAAAATAACGATAATCGTTTTTGCTTTGTTAACATGGTTGGATCTACACAGTATCGGCTATGCGTTATAAGGAGTCCATCGAACAGCAAAGTTATCTCCATCACGCCTCTGATCTAGGTAATGTCGAGCTAGTCTACGCTGGGCTTGACGTGCTGGGTAGTACTCCCTGGAAGATCAACCGTAAAGTGTTTGATGTCGTGTTGGAAGTGTGGAACTCTGGTGAACGACTAGGCAAACTTCCACCTGCTGTGTACGACGAAGCGGAGCCCCAGATGCGCGAAAACGCTGATATCAAGGAGCGTACTGTCTATTTGCAGAGGCTCAAAGCATGGACACAGGACAAGGCTAACAATCATTCTGATCGGTGTAACGTCAACTACAAGATCGAAATTGCTAGAACGGTTAGTTTAAGGTGGTATAGAAACTTTTTCCGAGGGATGCTGACGAGATGGGTAATAGTTCCTAGGTGACACAATTTATTTCCCCCATAACATCGATTTCCGTGGCCGGGCTTATCCTATCCCCCCTCATTTGAATCATATTGGTGATGACCTCAGTCGTGGGCTCCTTATTTTCTCGGAAGGTAAACCCTTGGGCGAGCGTGGATTGCGATGGCTGAAGATACACTTGGCAAATTTGTACGGTTTCGACAAGGCAAACTTTGATGAACGTGTTCAATTCGTTATGGATCATTTGGACGACATTTATGACAGTGCTCTCAATCCCTTGGGAGTAAGTTTTTCATCATTATATAGTTTTGGGAAACTTGATCTGACCCTTCCTTTACTCTTCAGGGCCGCCGATGGTGGACAAACGCTGACGACCCCTGGCAGTGTCTTGGTACTTGTATAGAGCTCCATGCAGCCCTTACTTCTGAAAATCCTCTCGAGTATGAATCTTGTCTCCCGGTTCATCAAGATGGTACTTGCAATGGTCTACAACATTACGCCGCTCTGGGAGGTGATTCTCGAGGTGCACAACAAGTCAATTTGAGTGCAGGTGAACGACCGTCCGACGTCTACACATATGTTGGGAACATGGCGGAGCAGATAATAGCGCAGGATGCGGAGAAGGGTGAAAAGTATGCTACCATGCTTCAAGGAAAGATCTCTAGGAAGATGGTCAAGCAGACGGTGAGCCATTAGAAATTACCAATTCTCTGCCTTCATTCATAATGTCATTCTAGGTTATGACAACTGTATACGGTGTCACCTTCATTGGCGCTCGAGAGCAGATTGAACGACAGATTAAGGCAACAAAACAATTCCCCGAGGAGGAGGTCTGGGGTCTTTCTACTTACCTTGCGCGAGTGGTATGTGGAAATGGTACAGATCATCCTTTACTTGCTGAATTTAAATCACTCCCAGGTATTAACCTGTATTGGAGATCTGTTCACTGGTGCCAAAGATATCCAAGTCTGGCTCAATATCTGCGCTCGTCTCATAGCTAAGGCTATCCCTGAAGAACGCATACCTGAAGCGCTCGCGGAATACCGTGGCCGCAAAAGGCGCAACTTGAGGAAGAATGAACTACCAGCAGACTTTTTGAAGAAGGAGCAGATGACTTCGGTCGTTTGGACGACACCTCTTGGATTGCCTATTGTGCAGCCTTATAGGAAGCCCAAGAGGAAGCAAATTATGACTGCCATGCAGACGGTGTATATCTCGGACCCGAATTCTCCTGCTGAAGGTAAGAACCTGTCTTTCTTCATTGAAGTGGTGCTAATGGTTGGTGCCTAGTCAATTCGATGAAGCAGGCTACGGCTTTCCCACCCAACTTCATCCACAGTCTGGACGCCACGCACATGATGCTCACTGCTCTCGAGTGTCGAGTAGGTTATCTTGTTACTCTTACGTTGCTAAAGCTAACTTTTTGGTGAATGATTTGTAGACTCAAGGGCTTACCTTTGCGGCCGTACATGATTCATACTGGACTCACGCCTCTTGCATTGACGAGATGTCTGGTGTCATCAGAGACACATTCATTGCTTTGCATTCTTCTGATGTTCTCGCCAAGTTGCATGACGAGGTAAGGAATTACCCTTCCTTGGTTATCATCTCTTGTTAATGATTGTGTGTCTTTCAGTTTAAGCAACGTTACGCAGGCTATAAGATTCCTCTGGCTCAGCTACGTAGTGGTGTCCTGAATAAAGCTCTACGTGAAGCTGGAAGTCGGATCATTGCCACGCCCGAACAAGCCAAATCCCTCAGTTCTATCGGAAGTTTGGTCAAGGTATCCGAGACAGAGACCTCGACTATTCAGGACAACGCGGATTCGGCTGACTACAAGGCGTTGTTAGCTGATTTGGCTACGACCTCGACACCGGCTCCTGACGTGGAGAACGAAGACGTGGAGGAAGAGTTTGATGAGGAGGAGGATGATGAAGGCTGGGAATCTTCCCGCGCAAAAGCTGCCCGTCTAAGGAAACGGGAGGAAGAGAAGATTGATATACAGTTATTGGGCAAGTTTGTCAACTTGACAGACTTAATACCGCCTTTACCGAAGAAGGGAGACTTTAAGGTTGAGGCTATTAAGGCTTCGCAATATTTCTTCTCATGATCACTTCTTATGATTTGTCGTGGCTTCTAGCTTCACCCAACGACTGTCCCGTCAACTCTCCGTTGGCTTGCTCCAGTTCTCCCATGCTCCCCTTATTCATATCTGCCAATATTCGTCCATCTGCATCCCCCCACTGTTCTCCCCATCTCATTCATCTCATCAATGCGTTCACCATTACTATACATCTCCAGGTCATATCTTATTCTCGTTATTCATAGTTCGCTGCACCAGCATTTACTCACTGTACCGATAGCATAGCTATTTAGCATGATAGTTAGAGAAATAGAGGAGTTTTTTTTTCCTTGCGTATAACTGTTCGTCAGGGACACTCAGGAGGGACCTCAGTCTCGCCGGTAAACGATGAAACTCAGCAGCATCACATTCTATTTTTGCCAGACTTGAGCTAGACTAACGTCCTCCTACAATGCCCTCTTTCAATTCTAATGATGGTGGGCCTCAGGCTTGGGGAGATCCTGCTCTAGGAAGCTGAGGTATGCATCCGCCCCACTGACGGTCTCCTCGGCCGAAGTTGACGTGGCGGCAGCAGGCTCGGAGCCTATGGTGGGCTCTGAGGCGTCGTATGCAGCCAATTCGGATGCAAGATCAGCAGGAAGGGTAGGGGGTTTCGGGGCGGAGGGAAGAGAGTAGGATTTAACAACACCGACGTGTGCGTCTTTCGCCTACCAATTTTCGTTAGCTACCTTAAAATACAAAAAGGACATATATACACGACATACCACTGGAGCAGGCTTGTATGCCTTGATTTCCTTCAAGTAAAGGTCCTGAACGAAATCTACGGGTATACTCGGAATGAATTGTAATTCCATGTTTGACATGTCAATTTTGTCGCACCTTTTCGTGCAGATGCAGAGGAGGAAAAGAGGCGAGAACGGGAAGCATTTTGCGCCTAGAAATATGAGAGTTAACGCAATAAAGTAGAAAGGAAAATAAAATATTTACAGCGGAGGCAGCCCGTCTGAGAATGGTCGACATGATGGTGGTAAAGGTGTGACAAACGTGACAGCCCGCCTAGACCATACGGGGGACCGTACCCAGGCATACCCGAACACTTAGACTCAACCCACTACCACCACACATCATGCTTGCCCGTCTTTCCGCTCGTCGCGCACCTCAGCTGGCTTTAATGCCAAAGCGATTCACCTCCAGTGTCAAGGAGGGATCTGTTGCTCAGTCCAAAGGATTCAAGTACGTCATTCATGCACCCGCATCTTATGTGTCACCCTCTTATTCTGGTTTTTAGGGAGAGAGAAAGTGCAATTGAGAGTACGTTTGAATTTTCAGCCTTTCTCTGTGTCATTCAATAGACTATTCATTCTCCAGGCGAGTATGCTCACAAGCAGGAGGCAGCTAAGCTCAAGCTGCTCAAGGCCCAGGTGCATACGTTTATTGCCAGTATCTAATATACTTTTCTGATTTTTTTTTTCTATTCTTGTTTTCTATCTAGATTGAACAGAAACAACTTGAGCTGGTACGTTGTAGGAACTTGCTGAAATACCTTCACCCGCATTAATATAAAATATTTTGTCCACAGGAGAAGTTGAAGCAGGAGCACGACCTTGTTGCCGCCGAGAAGAAATAAAAAGGATGGAATCGCGTTCGTACAATGCTCTCTTATCAATTTGTGTTTCTGTGCTTGGACTTATGTTTGTATTGTTAGTTCATATGTACTATATTGACTGGCTGTTCCTACTCGGATTTCAATTACATTTGGATGTGCTCTGTTAGAGATTGATAACCTTTCATCTGCTGTGTCGACCTAGTTTTGCAATCCTTTGTCGCAAAAATGATCCTAATCGTGGTTTTGGAAAAGTTTTTATTAAGGACCTCAACGCTTTAGAACTGGGAGTTGCACGAGCACTCCAAGCTGATGCCAGGAAACCTGCGCTCGCATCGGTTTGCAAAGTCAAGAAAGAGCTGCGGAAACTTGACAGATCGAATACCGACTCCTGCTGGTTGAATCGTGCAGACGCTAACAACACTCTGATATCATTATACACATTGTGTAGATACACTAAACATTAGCAGTTTCTCTATATATTTGGATCATCGTTCAGGTTCTGGTTGATCTATCGATACAAACGTGCTTGAATGTCCTACTTGACCATTGCCTAAGGGTTCATCAAATTCATTCATGCATGAGACTTTGCGTCAGAGGTTTTCTTTTCTTCCGCAAAATGTTGCTCTTCTTCAAGCTCTTTTGCAATCCGAAGGTCCTATTACACAGATATCCTCCCGATTAGTTCCTGAGAGCAAGTATACGAGATACGGAATACGTACTATACACGGCGCAAATTTACTGTGGGTTCGAATTTGCGGACCATACTTGTAAAAGAGAAATGGTATTGGTGCCAATACGAGGCTGATTAGCCCTATCAAGGTCGAGGCCCAATTAATTCCAAGTTTATGATACATCTGAACAGTGAACAGAGGAAAGACTGCTCCCATAATGGAGCGTATGAAGGTGTTGGCGGACAAGGCAGATGCACTGTACATCCTGTAACCGATACCGGAATCCGTCAGAGATGGTGGACTTGCGGCAACAAGAAATATCACCTACATATATGTGTCGATCAGGTATGCCTGCAGGAGGGATGTCAGGACCATAATCTCAGAAGGACATGCAGTAGACTCACAAGAAAGGAAGTGAAGATTAAGGCTATCGCCGCTCCAATAAAAGGTGTGCTCAAAGCCGGAACGTACCAGGGTACACTTGTATAATTCCCAGTCCATCCAATCCAGAAGCTCCCCACCACGAGTAGAACACCTCCAATCATCGCTCCGTAAAGTCTCGGCTCAGGTGGGGGGTACCCTTTCCATTTGATCATGAGCTCAACGTACGGCCTACAGAGATACAGATTCACGATGGCCGCTGCGATACTACCAATACCGATGCCGGTGAAGACGAGGCCGTTTTGGGAGATAGTGAATCCCCGCGCTTCGATGAAGATTACGGGGAAGGCTTCGAATACTGCGGGAAGGGGAACACACAGTCCGTTGAGTCAATTCTGGTGTGTGATATCAATGAGAAGGTGAGAGATGAGCTTACGGGCATAAAGCACGCCATACACGACTGACATATATATCGTGACTAGTACGAGGATAGGCTCCATAGCGAGCATTTTGAAGGGGCGGAAAAGCGTACGATGAATGAGGCCACGTATCGACCAGTCCTGGTCGTCATGCTCTGCGCGTAATTCCTTATAGGTAACTGGATTTGCCTTGCGTAGACGTTTTGCCTGTTAAATGATAGATTCTGTATGTGAGCATCAGTGGACACTGTATCAGATGCATTTGGTGATTACCTTTCTCGCGAGAAGCACCGGTGCATATGTCTCTGGAAGACATAGAAACATAAAGATTGTGCATGACCCAGCGAAAATCATTATAATCCAATACACCCAGTTCCACTTTAATCGACTGTCGGCAACACTGTATCATTAAAAATTAGTTTCGTGTCACGTACGACCTCCCACACAAGTTTGAGGACTTACAAACCACCGATCAAGGGACCTAAAGAAGGACCTAAAAACACGCTTCCTCCAAAAAGACTCGATGCTTTTCCACGTCCATCGGTAGACCACACGTCAGCGATAGTTCCTGAATAAAGCTGAATTAAGCTCTGGTAGTTGTGCTTGTAACTGTATAGACATACCTCCGCAAGTGACAAGCGGCGCGACCGCGAAGAAGCCAGCAATGAATCTTGTTACAAGGAGGGTCTGGATGTTCGGTGCCAACGCCTGGCCAAGAGAGAGCAGTGTATAGGATGTCATGGATATCATGAACATCGCCCTTCTACCAAAGAGCTCGCTCCCGGGACCCCATATGAAAGGCTATATGTGTGTGACTATGAGTTGTCTGCGAAGAAAGATGAAAGCTTACACCGAAGATGTATCCTACGAGGAACAGCGCTGTTACTAGGTCGGCTACTTCGTCACTAGTATGAAACTGTTCAGTGAGCCGGCCACTTGCTGAACTCGGCGCGGAAGATGCAAACGTCCTGCCAGTGAAAAATCAAGGTTCAGGGTGATTGATTTCAGGATAGTCAAGGAAACACTTACACGTTGATTGCCGCAGCACAACATACGAGTGTTATAAGCCACTTCTGTCTTACAGGCCAGTTTTGTGGGTTCTCAGGATCATTGGGTCCATCCCAAGACACGAAGTCAGAGACCACCTTCTCTTCCACTGCTGTCTGGTGGGTAGAAGAGACGACTTTCTCGTCTAGAAATCTCTCCTCGGGTTCTCGAACATCGTCTCCACCGTATTTTGCTGCCGTGTCTATTTCTCCTCGGTCAAGAGGGGTGGGAGCGCGGTCTCCGACTGTGAGTGAACTTTCAGAGTGAGAGGCCATCGTACAATATACGCGGTTGTGAATAGGAAGGATGGAATCTGCACATCCCAGCTTAAGTATCCTAAGCGGAACCTGAGTATTGTTTCGCGTGATAGTAACTGCGACATTGAAACCTGGTTAGTAAGGTTACTTCTCGTTTGAGCAGGATATTTGCTAAAAAAGGAATCAGCCTCGGTGTTGGGTCATAGGAAGCCGAGCTCAACCTGAGTCTCTAATCTTGAGCCTTGTGCAGGAAACCATTGGTGTAGATTCAATCTCAAGGTCATACTATCCATCGTAACGCATGCGCCGCTTATTGCATAACCGCTACCGCTACCGAAAGAATTTGGATGTAGTTTGGATCGCGCTTGGATGGGCTACTTATTTTTAAAATCTGGACCAAAAACACGAAGTACAGAGCGCACAGAGTATGAGTCAGAGACCTCGAGTTTAGCAATCTGTACTCACTTTGACGTTTCATGGCGTTCAATTCTTCAAGTTGGCGTTACACTGTACAGTGTCTGTAATGAACATTGTGAATTGGAAACAGGTACAATAATTTTTTGAGCCAATTATCAATCCAAAATCGGCCATACTAAGCATTTCGGGAGACACTCAGAGTGCCCTTTGAAGTTTGAATCTGTGAATCCGTTGATCAACGGGTCTGTAGTAAGAAAGCACTCGTAAGGTAGATGTTTGTTTACTTCAGAGGTCATTGATCTTGTGAGACAAATAAAGACCATATTGGGAAGACAAGAGTGTCGATCGATATCGCGCGCGCTCAGGCTCAGCCACCACGCGTCCACTGCCTGCGTCCACCTGCACCCTTCACCAGTCTCTATTTCTTTTTTCTTTGCGTGCTATATGTCATATAGACTTTATGCGAGGGTCTCTGAGCTCCAACAGGCTCCAGCTAAGCACGTCAGTGGTCAAATTCTGTGATTTACGAGGCGGTGCTCCTGATAGTGGAAACGAGGCGTGAGAATGAGGTCATAGCGCCTGGAGGATTTAATTTAATTTTTTAAGCAGACAGGGATCATTTTATTACTGTCTCCTTCCTACCACCACCACCACCACCACTCTCCATTTCTCCTTACGATTTCGATTTTATAGCGGACGATCTCTATTCTCGCGATGGCGCGCGCTTTCTGTATTCCAGGGATTATCTTCTTGTTCTGTGCTTTCGTCCTCCTTTTCCTCACGTCTATATCTCTGCCATTTCTGACGGCGCTAGACTTTGCCCGTAGTCATTTCGACGATGGTGCAATAATCAACGGGGACACTGTCAATCAACTTCGTGTACGTGCAAAAATTTTACGCGATTTAGGGAAAGTGGATTTTTGGCTCATTTCTCTGCTTTTTTCCTCTACCGCTGATGACAGTTTGGAGTATGGTGGGTTCACGACACTCTTGGATTTGTTGAGCGCTATACTAACGATTCCTTAGGGCACCTTGCACTTACAAGTCTGATGGTGACCGTATTTGCGGCTCGGCTGCCCATGGCTATTCGGTAGCCATTTCAGACGTCAACAAGGATGCGAGTGTTATCATTGGTGGAAGCTGGACTCGCGGCCTAGCGATACACCCAGTTGGTGTGTACTTGTATTTGCTATGACCTTTCTCCTTACATTCTGACGTTCGTCATTTACGACTCCAGCTACTGCAGTCACTTTCATCGCCCTCCTCTTTTCCTTCTCCAGTCACATAACTGTTACCCTCATTGCCTCTATTTTGTCATTCCTTGCTGCCCTCATTACCTTGATCGCATTTGCCGTCGACATCGCACTTTATGCGTTCCTACACCATGAGGTTGGCAATCTTTCGGCTGTTGAGGGGCATACGAACACTGCACCAGGTTCGACCATACTTTATATATCATATGATACTGAACTCACGCTTTTTATTCCTGCAGGTTTCTGGTTGACCTTTGTCTCTCTCATCCTCCTGTTACTTGCTGGGTGCACAGTTTGCTTTGGCCGTCGCAGGGACCGCGCGTCCGGCGCGTCGTCCTCATACCCATCTTATCCTATGAGTGACACCGTCAAGAAACCGTTCTGGCAGAGGTTCCGCAGGAACTGAGGTGTGAGCTGACGTGTCTCTAGCGCCGTGTCCTTGGCTGTCACTTTCTTCCTCCGCTCCACCCCCGATTACCCCCTGTCGCTATCTCATTTGCGCATGATACCCCAGAAAAGGAAACTAAGAGAGATTCTCCATACACATATCTTGCTCTTGGATAGTATGATCTGTCTTCCTAAACCTTATTCAAGATTCGTACGAACATTTATACCTATTTCACCACTTTCATTTAAAATTAGTATTTCCATGTCTCTCGGTAAAAGGAACGTGGAGTTGGTATTTTGGAAGCTTGTATTTATTCTTAGATACAATCTATGGCTTTCTAAGAACTCGCCAGCTGCGATCACAAAGGAGTCAGGACGAGAACTTGGTAAACTCGGTGTTGTTAGTGATGAGCGCCTAAACGCACATGGTCCGTGCGCATAGACGCTCTTAGTGAGAGCGCAGCAAGGTTTCAGCCTTAGAGCGGTCGATTAAATACCTACCGAGTATAACTTGTAGGAGCTTGGGCTCGACTGTAAGTTGTGAACGAGTAAAGATGAATGAGTATTCAGCTTGTCCTTCTAGCAAGGACTACGAGGTACTTTTATACATGCTGCTTATCTACCATAGGGCATAGGGCATGGTTAAAGATATAACGCCAAGTAAGTACTGAGTAAGACTACACGAGGCAAGCATATGTAACTGTCAAGTATGCGAAAAGAGCATATGGTGCTCTTATAGTAGTAGAGCTAATACTAACTAATAAGTACAGTATTCTACGTTTAGTTCCTAGTACTGCTGACCATGTTCCTCATGGTACATGCAAGATAGCTGAGTGAGCATATACAAATGCTGACTGAGTGTAATTCCACGATATACATCGAAGTAATTCCAACACTCCCCCTCGCTAAGTAAACT
>RCHF01000277.1:0-67415 GCA_003987895.1 Neonothopanus nambi
AGGGGGAGCCGCCGTATGTTCTGGAGAGTAAAATTATTGGAATAATCGGCGCTTTTTGGTTTCTTCCTTTAAGGGAATAAGGGAATTAGGTTATAAATCTGCGCCGGAGCGAAAATACGCTGAACTTGGTGGCTGGGGATCGGACACATCAGCCAAGATCCTGGACCCAAGTATAAAATACAGAGCAGAAAGCGAATGGATGCTTTCAACTCCTTGAGAGTATTTCATAAGTAATATTGCACTGTGTTTCAGAGGTTAATGGCGCACGGAGGACTGCATGGATAGGAGTAGTCTGAAAAAGGAAAGACTGACAAACAGCATGTACCAGCCAAACACGGTCAACGTTTCTGATTCATGCTACCACAATCACCTCTACGCCTTTTACGGGCGGGAGCTCCTCATCTACGAGGCAAACGACTGGCCTCTCATGGCGCCCCTCAGTATAATGAACCTTCTGGCTGGCTTTTCGGAGAGAAGGTGAGTTACAGACCCAAAGTTCTAGACCACTCTTACTCAAGTTTCTACCCTAGCCACCTCCACCTGGGCAGAAGCGTGTAAAGGAGGGCTGGGAGAATATTTGGTATATTGGAATGTTTGGGTCAATTGCCTTTGCAACAGTCATGCTTTACTACAAGCCGGACACCAGGTACGCACGTACTATCCTGTTCAAGTTTGAAGTTGAGCTCAATCCTCTTGACAGTGTGCAGACATGGGCTCTCCGGGAAGCAAAGGAGAGAATGGAAGCTCGCGGCGAGAAATACAAATACGAGCCATCCACGTCCTCATCTGCCTCCTCGTCTTAGCATGTCAAAATGTACAATCTCGTTTTCACTCATAGAATCAAATTCTTTTTGAATTATGGAACCATCCTTCGTCAAGTTTACTCTATCGACTGGTTATGGACTCTGAATAATGATATGTAAGGCAGCCAAGAGTTGAATCTCAATGTCATGAATGTCGTGCCATCCACCGTCTACACCATCTACACCCGCGTTCTAGTGTTCATAGCTCGCCTTGTACTCCTCTTCATTCATAAGTTTCTCAAGCTAGCAAGAATTTCGCGGGTGTCAATTCGTGCTAGTGAGATAGAATGGTTAACTGGGACATACCTCGGAAGGGTCGGAAAGTTTAATTTTGCAAAGCCAGCCTGCACATCATGGGTTTTAGCAAGACAGCGCAGGAAGACGGGAATCCTTACCTTTGTCTTCGGGAGACTTATTGAGCAGTCCTGGTTGGCTGTCGAGAAGCTCATTCACCGCTTCAACCGTGCCAGAGACAGGTGCATACTGTCAGTAAATTAGAGGAGAGAAGGGGTCTGAGATGAGTGACGGCTCACGATATCTGAAGCTGCTTTTACACTTTCAACTGCTCCAATTTGTTCTGCGAGAAAATTAAATCTCAATTCTACATGCTCCTGCTGAAAACTCACCTTCCTGCTGAACTGTGGAGCCTACTTGCGGGAGTTCAACGAAAACAACATCACCCAAGGCATCCTGTGCGTGGTCGGTAATAGAAATGATTCCTAAGCCTGTTGAATCGTCGAAAACGACACATTCATGGTCCTTGGTATATCTTTTTGCTGCCAGGACCGGAAGAATCAGGTCATTCTTCATGAGGACTGCTTTTATAAGACGCACTGATGAGAGTTCGTACAGGGAATGTCCTCCATGATAGTTTTGAAGAGACGCTTGGCTGGTATCGCAAGAATCCAGTGGAGCGTGTAGAAATGGTACGCCTTAGAACGGACTGCATTGGAATCGCGAGTAGAACGAAAAGGTGAAAGCAGAGCAGTGAAAATCGAGTAAACGCGATCGGACTCCCGCTCCGCTCATCCTCTTATGGAACTTCCGTCCTCTAGGCTCTAGCCTCTCGATTACCTCGGTCTGGTCTCTTACATACTTACCTTGGTCTGCAGAGACGTCTCAGTTTCAGTGTTGATACGCTGTATTCAATTCTCCATCTCTATGTATGTACAAAACATAAACCCCGACACACTGTGCGCTAACTTTAATGGCAATCGCGTGCGGTCAAATTAGCACATTGCTCTACTTTCAAGTATAAACGAGTTGGGTGTAGACGCATGTATATAGGATAACGAGGTGGGGAATATCCCCTGAAAATCGCATGTCAGTTCAAACGACAAGTATTTTACTCCAGAATTTTGGTGACGACTCCGGTTCCAACTAGAGAAACAAGATTTAGCAACCCTCCGGTATACAGAAAGAAAAGTGCTCTTACTGGTCTTGTTCGCCTCACGAAGAGTGAATCTAAACGCACTTTGGTCAAGATTGTGCATAACAAGGAGACAGACTGTCAACCACTTACCGAGAACCAACTTCCAGAGCGAGGTCAAAGTGCAGTTCACAGTCGAGCTCAACATTATCACCAGGCATAGCCTAGAAGGGCATACAATTATTGGACCTCGAATGCATGAAGTGACAAAATAGACTGACCATCTTTTCTTCAGCATCAGGAGTACCTTCAGCGAATTTGAGGGTGACAGTCACATCAGCAGTACGAAGGAAGAGCTGTGGTCGGTAGCCTTGCATGAAAGGAGTGTAACGGCCACCTGCAAATAGTGATGAGATTTCTGTGAAACAATCTTCTTACCCAAGACCTACCCTCATCCTTGGTCAAGACCTGTTACCGAAAGATGAGAGGAACATCAAAAACTGTAAGAAAGGGAGTGTACACACATAAACTTGAGAACGGAATTTCTTTACAGACTTCATGGAGCCCGGTTGGACGAGAACATGGCCGCGGCGGACCTGCTCACGCTTGATACCACGAAGAAGAGCACCCATGTTATCACCAGCTTCAGCCTATACACAGTCAGCGACATGTAATGTCTCCTTTGTAGCAATAATACTCACCCGCTCAAGTTCCTTGTGGAACATTTCTTGAAATAATCCTAAGCCAAGAGCAACGCTTGAATCACAGCCAACACTTACCAATACCGGTAAGCGTAGTCTTGATACAGTCACCAAAGCCGAGGATCTCAACTTCAGAGCCTTTGAGAGCCGTACCACGTTCAACCTACGAAAGACGATATCAAGACATTGGAATTAATTCAAGGAAAAAAAATGCTTACTCTGCCGGTAGCGACGGTACCACGTCCAGAGATGGAGAAGACGTCTAATCGTACTCGTCAGCCACACACGACAAATACTATTAGAAAGGTAGGATTACCTTCGACAGGCATGAGGAAAGGCTTGTCAAGGTCACCTAACACTACGATGAGCGGACGAAGTCAGGCACAAAGAGTGATGTTAACTGACGGGCGGGGAGTTCCAGATATTCATCGCAGGCCTTGATCAATTCCAAAACCTTTGAACTACCAATCTCGGGATCCCGACCTTCGAGTGCGGCAAGAGCGGAACCCATAACGATCGGAGTGTGCTCGCCATCAAAGTTGTAAGTAGAGAGAAGGTCGCGCATTTCCATGTCCACGAGTTCGAGCATTTCCTTGTCCGAAATCATGTCGACCTTGTTAATGAATACCACGAGCTTTTTGATCCCGACTTGTCTAGCCAGCAACAAGTGTTCACGAGTCTGGGGCATTTGACCGTCGGTTGCAGAGACGACAATGATAGCACCATCCATTTGAGCAGCACCAGTAATCATGTTTTTGATGTCTATTTTGAGAGCGCTTAGAAGGCAGGGGGTCGAGATAGGATAGGCAGCTTACAATCAGCGTGACCGGGACAGTCGATATGGCCATAGTGGCGCGTTGCTGTCTCGTACTCGACGTGAGACGAGTTGATAGTAATACCACGATCCTTCTCTTCTGGAGCCTTGTCAATTTGGTTGTAGTCGACGAATTTTGCACCACCGGCCTCAGCGAGGACCTTTGTGATGGCAGCAGTAAGGGTAGTTTTTCCATGATCGACGTGACCTATAAAATGAGTTTAGAGAGAGGTATGACGTAGAGCGGGATGGACATACCAATGGTGCCAATGTTCATATGGGGTTTCTGACGAGAGAAGACCTCTGCATATCCCCTACGAGAGACTAGATACACGGTTAAGAATTGAGAGGATATGTTACGAACACGAAGGAATACCTAGTTGTGCTGGAAGACAGACTCTGGGGAGAGCCAGACGTGGAAGGAATGCTGAAGAGAAGTGAGTGAAAGACAGGTGAAGAGAATAAAAACGAATTTACATGAGACGAAAGGAAGGCTAGCTCTGGAAGCAGCTACCCTAAGCATGGTGGTCGTCTGTATACACAGAAGAGTCCCGCTTTCGAAAATTTGGCTTATGGCCGGAATTTGCCGAATCTCGGGTAGCACCTCCTTCCCCAGACATGTCAGAACGCGAAGAGCTCATTCGCAATGCAGTCGCTTTTCTTCAGGATCCAAAGGTATTTTATCTTATATTTCTCATTTTAATTCTCATTCTCATAATCTTCTAGTCGCATGCTTCTCCATTAGCTCAACGTATACAATTCTTGGAATCAAAGGGTCTTACTCCTCCAGAGATAGACCTTGCTGTTCGTCAAGCTTCTCTCAACCAGTCTACCTCTGCATATCCTCCTGCTTTACCCTACTCGTACCCTTCTAGTCAATGGGACTGGAGAGACTACTTCGTGCGTTCCCCAATCTCTTCCCTCAAAGAATCACACTCAACTGTCTGTCTGTCTCCGGCTCCAGATTGGCGCTGTAATTTCAGGTTCTGTTGTCTATGGTGCAGTGTCTCTCTTCAAGGTATATTGCTTCTCCCATCTCCGGTCACTCCGATCTTCATCGTACATGCGTTTGCAGAAATACTTATCACCGCACCTCCGACCGCCGACTACGACTGTCTATGAAGACGACAGAGATGCACTGACTGCACAGTTTGATGCTGCAGAAGCTCTTTTGAAAGAGATACAGGCAGAGACTGCTGCTGTAAAAACCGCCGTCGAAGAACAGAAGGAAACGGTCGACAAGACTATAAAACAAGTCCAGGATGTCGTTTCTACTATGCACGAAAGCGAGGCAAAAACTCGCGGTGAACTGCGCGAAATCAGGGACGAAGTCAACACTGTTCGAGAAATGCTACCGAAAGTAACTCAATCTTCATTTCTTTCCATTTTATTTTCCTCATTCAGCCATTACAGATGATAGAGAAAAACAAAGAGTCACAAAATCAGTCTCTTGCCGATTTACAACACGAGCTCAAGTCTCTCAAAGCATTGTTACTCAGTCGGGGGCCATCCATGTCAACCATTTCATCCCCTGCACCAGTTGTTGGTCGGCCCTCCATACCAGCTTGGCAGTTGACAAGCTCGACTAGTTCCGCCCCTACTGCTTCTACCCCCACTCCTCCGGTTCCAGATGTAGTCACAACCAATGGCAAAGGAAAGGAGCCCGAGCTCTCTTATGCCCAATCATGAATGTACTTAGGTAGATTACTAGCACTGTATACCATTCTCATTTAATCCTCAAAAGCGTTCTTGAATTGCGCCTAATATTATGCCTAGATATCCATAAAAAGTGGTATATGTGCAGTACTAAACTTTTGCGAGCAGCCTTCGAGTTTCTTGCGGTGTAAAGTGCAAGATGATAGACAGGACCCTGACGAGATTTGGCTAACACATCCATTAGCCTCCTAAGGATGTCGATCACAACGACTAGACTCACTCTCATCTCTTTGTGTTCTAAAAACTGCAATATGACATTACGCAGGTACTCCAGATTGACCTCCTCCTCATCCTTGACAGAGGCTGATGATTGACCGTTGGAAGGCGTAGGGGACGACGGGGAAGTCAAAGACTCCGACGAAGCCGTTGGTGCATTATCTCCCCGAGAAGTCCAATATCCTACTCCTGGGTTTCGTTGACGATCCAGTAAAGCTGCTGATGATTGTACTTTGCGTAGTTCTTCTCGCAGTGTCTGAATAACATAAGAGTTTAATACAAATCGACAATTCCAGCCAAGACCTACTTTGTTATTTGCCCGCAGCTGAGTTTCTCGAGACTTTGCTTCCTCGACTTTCTGTTCGAGAACTTTGATCTTCGTTTCGGACTCGAGCTCGCGGGTACTGGCCGAATTCTGTGAACGACATTGATTAGCTTGACCCTAAACACTGACCCAAGACTTCAATTACCTCGCTGTCTTTTAATCTAGTTACCTGAGCTTGCAGTTGAGACATTTCAGTTTGCTGAGATTGTATAGTCTCTTGCAGACGAGATATTTCAGCTTTAAGACCTCCAGCGATACCTTGGTCCTCTTGTTTTGACTTGGTTGCCGTCCCAAGTGAACGCTTGAGATCCTCCGTCTCTTTGTTTTTCTCCCGGAGTTTCCGGCTCCACTCGGCGTCGCTCTCATTGCGCTCTTTCTCCATGCTGACGATCACCCTCCTCAGCTCCGAGAGCTTGGTTTCGTACTTGGCTTCAACAGCAGAAAGTAAACGAGCAGCATCTTCAGAGGAGGTAGATGATTCGCGGGTATTAGAAGCCTGCAGCCGCGCTTCTTGTAATTCTTCACTAAGTGAAGTTACGCGATCCTCATACTCCCGTACTTGGTGAGACTGTTCAGCTATTTGACTTTGTAATGACTCCAAATGGGCACGAGAGGATTCAACCTCTGCTTGTCGCAATTGAAGTTGATCGAAGAATGAATTCTTATCGCGCACAACAGCATCCAAAGACGTCTCGAGCTGAGCAATTTGCGAATTTTTGGCATTCAGTTCCTTTGCAAATGAAGCCTGAGGAAGTAATAGGTGAGTATATGAATGAGATGGACACTGCACGAACGAGTACCTTCGCAGCTACAGCGTCCAGTTCCAGTTGACTTCGTACAGCGGTCAGCTCTTTCTCATGGCGCTCTTTCACAGTGGCCAATTCTTTGTCAAATTGAGCCTTCAACCCAGCAATAGCTCTGTCTCGCTCCGCATTTACGGTTTCTATTTCCTTCTGTAATTTCGCTCTCTCCGCCTCCTCCTTCTCCCGCTCGCCCTTCTCTTTCTCTTTGAGGGCCGACGCCTCCTTCAAAGCATCCTCCTTCTCTTTCTCAGTCCTCACAAGCTTCTGCCTCACAGTCTTTAGCAGATTGATAGCTTTGACTCGATTTTCCTCCTCTTCCTTGGCTACTTCCTTTGCTTTAGCGACCTCTCCGTTCAGACAGTCGATTTCGGTCTTTCGCTTGACAAGATCCTCTTCGCCCTGCGATATTGTGCCTTGCGAAGCTTTGAGAAGAGCCTCAGATTCCTCTAATTGCTTCCGAAGATTTTCAATCTGATCAGATTGAGATCTCGACTCTAGCCGGTGGGTATCACGCAGTTCCTCTATACGATCTTCTTGTGCTATCAAAATATCAGTATTGGCTTCGCAACTACGGCATGGTCAGGATTCGTACTCTGTAGCTTGTTATTTAGCCGTTTGATTTCACCTTGAGATATCTAGAATGTATTTTTGTAGGTCAAGAGGCAATAGAATTATAACAGAGCCACTTACCTCAACTTTCAGTGCGATGTTCTTGAGGTAATCACGTAGAGCTTCGCTTTCTTTTAGTGACTCTAAGGGAGTAAACTCTCGTAACACTGCATCCGCAGCCATCTTCTCAGCCTGGAGCCTCTTGAAGGAGGTAGAGACATCTGGTTTGGGATTGAATCAGTGCGCAACCAGCAAGACTGAAGGCATACCCGCGAAACGCTGCTCGACCAGCTTCAATCGTTCCTGTAACTCTTCCACACTAGCGGCTGTGGGTTCAGGCGGCGCAGCATCCGCTGTTCGCTCCGGCGTCTTATCAGGTGTCGCCGTTTCATAATCAAGAGCGTTTTGGACGCTTGCTTCTGTGTGAGCTTCAGCACTTGGTTCAGGAGCTGAAGGTTCGTCAGCTACAGTCGGAGTCGACTGTTCAGCATTTGGTTCAAGAGCTGAAGGTTCGTCAGCTACAGTCGGAGTTGACTGTTCAATCTCCAGAGTTTGTTCCTGGATGGGTTGCACAGTTGTTTCCACAGAAATTTGCTCTGTTTCCTTTCCATCTACTACCGAGGTTTCAATGCTTGGCTCTGCCTCCTTCACTTCATTAGCATGAGAGTCATCGGACGAACGAGATTCGGAAGACAGATCCGCCCCAGAGAAGGAGGATACAATTGGAGAGTCAGGCAAGGGGGTTGAAGAAGGAGATAATGGATGAATGCTGGTGGGCAGCAGAGGAGCAGGAGATGCGCGAGAGGACGAGTCAGGAGTGGCTTCACCAATAGTAAAGGTAGCAGCTCTTAGTCGTTCTTCTAGTGTAGATTTATGAGGACGAGGCGAGGAAGTATTTGTGGTTCTCTGAGAGGTAGCGGGACTAGCAGGACGATGGGGACCGAAAGACTTCCTGAGATTGGACAAGGCAGACTCAGCGAGGGCACCGGGAGAAGTGGGAGTGGAATTGTCAGCAGACTGAGAGCGTGAATGAGGTGAGGGAGCTCCGTGGTCGTCTGTGCTCCTTCTTGGTTGGGGTGCAAATGTCTCTACTGCTTGTCGGAATTGCGAAAACATACATCAGGGAATTTTTTGGCCGCAGGTATTCCCAGGCAAGTTTGATCATGCGCCATCAGCCAGCCGGGGTCCTATCAGGGATTATCATATCTTATCAACTAAAGATCGTCTCCTCACCAGTATTGTGGAAACTGATAACAAATATTAGTCTGCTAGGGTCTGATCACTAATGGCCCTTCGTCCAACAGTCTGATATAATTATGACCACATGCATATTCAACTACAAGCTCACTGCAAGTCCGTTAAATAAATTATATCTAGTTGTAATTTCCTATCAGTCCGAAATGAGATGACAAAATTCAAAATTCAATGACAACCTTGCCACCAACCTGTGAGGTGTATGATAGCTACTTACCTTTTGTCGAACAGACTGAGGTAAGATAGCAATTTACAAATTATATAGCCTGCTGAAAAAATTGACAAGGGATTGATGGTGATTAACTCGATCAAAAGCGTCGCTTTCACCCATTGACCCTACTGGGATTTGAACCCACGCGACCCGCTCAAATTATAGAGAAGATACGCTTACCATTAGACCACAGAGCCTTACATATTGTGCGTTATATATTTTGTGTTACATGTTCATTCTGGCGCGGCTAATAGGAAGTTTACGTTCGTCGCACTGTGCTAAGTACAAGTCATCAAGAAACTTCAATTGAAGAGGCAGTTAAGCAAGTTGTATGTCAAGTAGTTCGAAGTATATATGATCTAAGATTGCAATTTCTCCAATACGAGGGCTTCCATGTCACGAATTAAGGGTTTTATTGTCTCCTCCCAAGCACGCTCTCCTGCTAGCTCAAAAACTTCGCAGTGACGGCGAAGGCCTACATGACTTCGATAAATTGAAATGTGA
The DNA here is from genome assembly GCA_003987895.1 of Neonothopanus nambi. Taxonomy (NCBI): domain Eukaryota; kingdom Fungi; phylum Basidiomycota; class Agaricomycetes; order Agaricales; family Omphalotaceae; genus Neonothopanus; species Neonothopanus nambi. The sequence goes on from RCHF01000277.1 coordinate 9,326, forward strand.
AACGGGATCTGAATACTCACAGTCTGAACAACGATGATTTGGTTTCCTCAAGCAAATCTGTCCCAGCTGCAGATGAACAAGCCGCTCTGGATACTACCTCTTCAGATTCCTTGCTGAAATTGCACAGGAAGTACTTACCGACACGATGGCAGAATTTGACTGGTACTGGTTCGTACCAAAAATGGACCTGTGATGGACACTGACGGTCCCACTCAACTCTACGCCTCTTCAAATCGCAAGTTCTTCCGACTTTGAATGACACTCCGTTCTCGAATGAATTTTTGCCATCGATGCGGAAGGCATAGATAAGACCAGGCTCATCCGCCGGAGATAGAGGCTTCTTTTGGGTGAGCTCGAATTTAGTTAGGTCTATGGAAAGGTGAGGTGAATGAATTTGCATCCATATCCGCGTCCTTGTTACCTGTATTCCCAGACATCGCCATGAGAGAAGTCGAGAATGATGTGAGGTTGTAGTATAGATGATAACTTGTTGAGAAGATCGAGTGTATTGCAGCGAGTGAGATTCCGCAAGTAAGCCTGGAAGATGGCACTGGATGCAGTGGAGATGTGGTTGAAATCACGTTCGTTTGAGAAGGTGGTCCGTATGTTGCAGCGAAAATTGATGTACGAAGGAGTGGAGGGATTTGAACGCGCCGAGGCGTTATCCCGATGCGAGGATTGTAAGAAGGAGAGTGAAGAGGAAGGATTAGAGGTCACGATATATGCCAAAACCTCAAGACAGCGTTGGAGGTCAGGAGCAGCTCCTTGACCGTCTTTGTTTGTCAACAATCTTGGGCTTCGGACTTCTGAACGACATCTGTGAAGAAAAAAAAAACGTCTACAGCATCCAGATCTGTTCTGAAGAATACTGTTCAGGCTTTAGAGGTCCAATTCAGCCAGTTATAATGGGCTGCTGATCTTCAATTTTTTGTGTAAATTCTATAAATCAATAGACATCGTCTCTGAGGCTTTTCAAGGCACGTTCTACAGCTTTTCATTGGCAATGTCGACGACGCGGTATTTTTATTCCCCGTGCGTGACAAAGTGACAGTGACATTGCAGGCCAGTGCGATTCGCGAGTTTCGTGGGTGATTGCGTTTACTCTTATTGCCTTTCCTACATTGAGATTATCTCAATCAAACCGCTCCAAGGCGCCCAAGTGGAAAATCAACTGTTGTTCTCCCGTCTCCGCCATGAAACGACAGTTCATCTGCAGAGCCGGAGAAATCACGTGGCGCTCGTACAATCTTCTTTCCTTGCATAAGAGGCTTCAAGGCTTTCGGTGGAATCTGAGGCGAGGAAACGGGGGATTTACGCGTGAGAGAGAGAGGGTAGGCTCGTCAAAAAAATGACGAAGGTCCGGGAGTAAAGTCAGTATCTTCAGCCGTATTGGGCGCACTATCATCTTCGTTTCAAGTAGCGAATTTCGTCTTGACACTTTTAGCCGCATTCAGAGATATATCCATCCAGCCACACTCATCTTTCGGCCATCTTCCTCAATTTCATCAACTACTTCCTGCATCAGATCCTCGTCGTCCTCTTCTTCACCATCATCCCCAACTTCACCGGTGGCTGCATCCTCAATCTCCTCGTCCTCTTCCTCAGTTTTAGACGTATCTTCGCTGCCAGTCTCGTCGAAGTCTATTTCATCATCTTCCTCCTCGAAGATAAGACGAATTTGGTGAACCAAGGATTAGCCGTTCAAAATCTGCATTTGACTTGGGAGTTTTGGAGTTTGATGTCGAAGTCTAGAACGCGAAGATTGTGGACGAGTAAAGAAATCGATCTTCTCATCAATGAAGGGCTATTCTGGACCATCACATTAAGAACCTTGCGGTATCTGTGAAAGTGACGAATAGGTCCTCCATGGATGCGTGAGGTGTGGTTGGAGTCTTTGGAGAGGATGTCACTCGCAACAAGCGAGTAGCCGACGGTGTGTTGGCGTCAGCGTGCTTGCATACCATCATCAGAGATTCAACGAGGAGGGACAGTCGCGACATGTTCGGTGTCTGGCTTCTCTTCAATTATTGCCAAGCAATCTCCGAGATGTTTCCATAAAGATAGCAAAACGGAAAGACTGGTATATAGCCTGAACCTTTTCTGTATCTTCGGTTTCGGAAACACTCGTCCATGTCTTCCATTTCCTGTACAATAAAACCGTCAGATCGTACTCGATGTCTGATACGAAATCTTAGTCATACCCCGCCATACATGCCAAGTGCAGAATTCTGATACAAGTTAGGAGTCTCTTTGCGTTCTTCTTCGACCTCATCATCCTCGTCCGAAGATAGAGACGCAACAGATTCTGCTTTAGGACCTTCGAGCTGTTCTTTTCCTTTGGCTATCTTGGTCCTGTGACAGTCCGATCATTAGTTGAATGTTGAATATGTGTTTATATTTCAAGAAACTCACAGATACTCGAGTGGCCTTAGGATGGCAGCGACCGGAGTCCGAACATTGGGACAGTTGAGATCAACATCCGACAAGGCATTAGTGAGTGCGGAGACAAAATTCTTCTCCAACATCACTTTAGCAATTTGTGTAGGGCTCTCTTCCTGTGATTTGCGAGAAGACGAATTGAAGCGTACAGTCAAGAGCCGATGGCAGAGATCACCTAAAGCGAGTAGACGTCCGTAGCGACATTCGAGGCTCTCAGACGGGAGATCTTTGAGAGCACGACCTATAGACTCGAGAATGAATTTTCGTACAGCAATCAGTTACATTGATATCTCCTTAGACTCTTGACCAGAAGATGTATCCACGCAAAGAGCAACAATTGGCCCAATTGCACCCGAAATGATGGTGGTGTCACCCCAATCCAGGGGCTTTGGGACAACAGCCTAAGAACAAGCTGTCAAGAACTAGGTCTCTCGCCTTGTTTGGCTGAGAGCGTACCTGCGAAAAGTTATAGATAAACACAATCTTGGATTGCATCATGTGTCCCATGTCAGTGTTGCCTAATTTCAAAGTGTCTCGTCGCCACCGATTGATCTGACCGGATGTTGCAGTCCATATAACGTTGCTAATATCAAAAGATTCTCGTTCGACGAAATGTACACGGAGAACATAACAATCCTTACTTGAAAAGAATATAACTACAGAAGAGTCAAGCTCAGCAGGTCATATTATATGTTCACAGAGATAAGTGACTCACGACGCGCTATTGAATGTTGGAGAATCTACTGGCGGGGAAAGGAAAGCACGAGGGAATTCGGAAGTCCTGCGTTATCGTTAGGGTCAATTTTAATCGGTTCCATGAATGGACATACTTCGTCCAGGGCATTGTGAAGCATCGAAATATAGGTATTTCTAGCATGGAAGAATCAGCCTCCGAGATGAAAGTACACAAGAACTCTTACTGAGGGCTTCTGCTATATGGACTCCAGCCATAGCTGACGGACTTTCAAGCAAAACATCGACGCCTTGGCAAGACTCTCATGCATTAAGAAGAACTGAGAATGAATCTACTTTAGGGGGAAATAGTAGAAGTGAAGACTGAAGACAAACGCTGATCCAGCCATGGACGAAACTGTGAACTGACCATGAAGTGAAGAAGGATATCAAACAAATTGCTAGCTCACGTTTGCAATGCTTTCTTTGAAAAATTCGGGAGAGAACATCTAAATACGCGGAAGAAACACAGGTTGTAACACTTCACATACCTTGTTCTCGACACTAAGCTTCATTAAAGCACCAGGATCGCCTCCAGCCTGCTTATGCCCCAATCCGAATCCTTCTATCCATTCCTTGTATTCTTGGTGCGTAACAATTGTCACCCTATGATGCTCCTTCTTCAATCCCAATCCCAATGCGATGTAAGGCTGTACGTCTCCTCTCGACCCGATGGTTAGACAAACAAAGTGCAATGGCGGATGGTTCGCAAGAACTCCACACTGGACGTTGATCACTTTCGGAAACTTGAGTTGGATGGAGACAGGAATGCCAGAGGCGACTGCAACTGCTTGGCTTCGTTTGGGCGGTGCAATAACATCTATGGCACTGGGGCCTAAAGCTATAGACTTATCGCCTCCATTGGGTGAATTGAGCACAATAGAACTCGAGCTTGAGTGCGATTCCAATTTTTCTGCATTTGGTAAAGACCAGGGACCTGAGTTCGGCGGGGAAGCTATGCTGATTGCATTGATGCGCTCGATGGCTTCATTACGCAACTCTTGCGTTTTGAACTGGAATCTAAGGTCGGGAGATCCCTCCAATTCTATGGTCAAACCATAGATTTTGAGAAATTTCCCGCTAATAGGCTTGGCAGGTTTTATGATATGAGCAGGTAAACGGTACTTTAAGTCGGACATCGTGCAATACTTGCTCCAGAAGCCAACATAATGAGGTGAGACGACGAAGTAACCGGATGAGCAAATACTGCGGAAGATCCGGGCACGTACGACTGGGGACGATATTCAGTAAAAAAACAAAAACCAAGCATGGAAATGACACTGACTCCACAAATCCAATTCATTCCCTATTCCCAATGTACTTTTTATGAGCTTCTCTCTCTCATCTACTGCTGAACCGCTCGTCTGCGAATGATGATTTTCCGAAAAAGTCAGCGGGCCAAAATCGACGATCACCGGTGCTTTGGGTACATTGCGGCGACGCTTTGCTGAGTCAATATAGTCCTGTAAATGTTGCCAAGCAGGAATCCCCGTTTCCGAAATCGGCCCCAGCAAGAGTTGGTCCTTCTTCTGAGTCTCGCTTTCATCTGAGGGTACAACGTGAATCGTAGTGAGGAATGGTTTGGACGTGCGGGTGATCTTGGAGATTTGGTGCAAGGGACAGCTGACTTGTATGCCCGAGCTGCTATCTGAGTCAGGATTGCCCAACGCCTCGCGGCGGCGATGATGGTCGAGGAATATTGCACCAGTGAGTTCCTTCTACCAGTCCCGAGCAGCTTCTCTGTTTCACATTCCGCTATTCCAGTCAAACCCTCCATTGTCACTATCTGGACGCAGGCTGGAAGCTTGGGATCGTACGGTAAAACTTTGTGGATGCTGGACACTGCATAAAAAGGAACATGAGATGGTAGGGTTGTTGGGTAATAATTCAGTGCTCACGGAGGATGGAGCGAATTGGGCGAATGCGATCCTCGTCACTGCTTGAAGCATACGAACAGAGCATGTCATGAGACAGCTCAAGCCATAGCCGCCGCTTCCTAAACGCTCCTTTATGAGTGACGGTGACAGGCCCTGATTTTATGATCTGCTGAGATGGGGGTAAATCTGGCCTGGTCGATAGCAAGGAAGCATGAAAGGTTAGACGATGAGTGGTGAGATGTATTACACCCTGGAAATCATTCAATGCCACTAGTTGGTCACAAAGAATGGCTGCACATACTAGAATCATGACATCCATAAACATGAACCCGTCAGCCTCAAAAATGAGCTTCTCTTCTTCTCCTTCCAATGCAAGAGATCCGAATTCCTGCACGAGCAAACGAATGAGCTCATCCGGTTCCAGTTTCCAACTATCTCCATCGACTGTCGCAGCCCGGTGGAATTCAGGGCCTGGAGGTTCGCTGACAATTTCACTGCTATCTTCTGAGATTGACTCTGGCTCAGTCGTGAGGTCACCGTCTGTCCGTGTACTGCCCGTAACACCAAGCTGAGCGGCGCGGTCAACGATTGCTTGCTCATTGGAGTCTAAATCCTTGACCACCAGGCGATCGAATCCACATATCTTGGTTGAACGTTTTGAGTCGCTAAGTTGCCGGATTATCTTCTCATACTCATCGGCATAGGTACGAATTTGCGAGATAGAAAACGCGCAGTTGCTGAGCCAACTTTCATCTGAATAAGAGTCACTATCAGCTGAAGTAGGCTCCGACATCCTCTGTCCCAAGCGTTGTCAGGATAAGTTACAATACTTATTGCTTTCAACACTCACCATTCCGGATAGTTTGGTTATTGCGAGATTAGCACCAAATTATCGCGGCCAATATGATGATGATGGTGTTGAAGATTGAAGGAGTCTTATCCGGCTAAATCGTTATATCGCCTTCCAATAAGCAGGACGCGTAACACACCGCTGCAAAACGTTTCATTCGGCTGGAATGGTACAGGGGGGCGTCGTAGTAATCGATGCTGACACCGCTGCTCGAGTCCTCTGCTGTCTGTGAATCAGACCGCAACCGTCATCACTGTCCGCATAGCCTGAGCCCGCCCGACCGGCCTACTGTTCTCCGTTCTTACACATTCACCATTGTGTAGTATGAGAGAAGAGCGCGCTCGGGCGTATCCTTTCTACTTTGGTCGCAATTCACAAGCTAGTCACGGCTCGGTGTCTATTTCACAGAGCTTCTTCGGCTATTCTATTATCGATCTTTGGAAATAGTGGAACATTCAACTGCGAGTCAGCGTTATTCTGTGGATTGATATTCTGAAACGACACCAGATCAGAAAGTAGGAAATTGAGAGTGGCAGCCCTGAATTTCGCAGTAGATTTTTCCTTGGCCGGCGTAGCTGGGTGCTTTTTAGGAGACTATGACAAAAAGGCGGTCTTGCAAGAATCGTAAGAAAAAGAAGTTCGGTCATGCACTGCATGAGTAAGCACATGTACTGATGTTGAGATTTCAGTTTCGTAGAGTCTGCTGTAGGTGCTGAGCTCGAAGGGCTGTCATCCGTATTCTGTGTCACGTCCTTCAAAGGAGACTGAGAAGAGTCCGCCACCGGTTCACCGTTCGAAGAAGAAATCTCGTCGAGCACCTTCGCTGCTCGCATGAGCTCAGCGACGAGAAAGTGGACCATAGCATCAACTGACTCTGAAGACTCAGGCGTTATCCTTGATACAGGAAGATCGATTTGCATGTCCGCCTCCTGATTAGAGTTACCAGTATTTGCTTCGGCCTTTGTCTGAGGAGACTCTTGTCTAAGGGAGATTTGATGGGGAGAAGAGTAAGGAGACGTGAGTTGACAGAGAGACCGCGACATGTGTATAAATGCATCAGTGTCACGAAGAGCCATCGCGCTGCAATTCCGAACAAAGTTGGTGACGTCGGCAATACGAGTACGAGGAGATGTGAAATAACACCTAATACATTGCTGCATGATATTCTGAACAGCCTTAGGATCTTCCACTATGTGGCGTAAGATGTTAGCAACATACGAGGAGTTGCCATTCATCGGGGACGCTTGCAGACGCTTGAAGAGCATTGCAAGGCCATCGCGTTTGACGAATTGGGTGGCAAGTTCATGATTGCGAGTAAGCAGAACAAAAAGCCGCAGGGTGGATAATAGTTCGTCACTGGAAAGATCAGGTATATCCAACAGACGAAGGCAAAAGTCGAAAACCATTGTTCGAGCTTTGGCTAGAGGTGGGCCAACCGAGATGGGCTCAGATGGGATTGGTTCTCCTTCCTTGGGTACATTGATGACACGAGGTTCCTCAGCTAAGGTGAGTAGAGCTTCTGTTACCAGAAGATGTGCAGCCAACCAACGAGGGATAGTGGGATGTTCAGGATCTATGCCGACTGGATTTGACAACAAGAGCGCCACCAGGTCTTCCATCAGCGAAGCACGAAGCTCTGGGCTCAGGGAGGGAGGAGTTTCATATAAGACAAGTGCCAACAGTCTACAGCGATTCGCCAACGGCTGTTCTTGCACGTCATAGGCATATGGCGAGAATGTCTTTATGTCTTCAACAAGGTCCTCGACAGCCTTCGTCTGATGGGTGGAACTTGGCCGAATGAATGCCGCATGGAGGTCGAAGAGTAATGATAAGTGCTCGTCGATCAGCAACAATGCTTGACGACTGATATTGCCTCTTAAAGGTTCTCTCGCTTCGTCCAGTTCTTTGCGCCACTGTTCTGACGTTTTTTCCCGATGTAGAAGACTCTGGGGCAGGGGTTGAACTCTCACTATCCTGCACCTGTATGTTCATGGAGCCTGAGCCTTCTCCGGCCTCCGTTATAGTGCTGTCTTCAGCAGCACCCGATTCTGCAGAGGAACCAGAAGGAACCTCAGGCTCGGGATCAGCAGGAAATGGAAATGGTTGAGCCAACAGTATCTCTGTCGCTGCAGGCACATTGTTGTGAGTCCGCTGAAGAGCACGTTCAGCAGCTGAGCGAGGGAAGCCCATATCCGTCAGTTGGCGAATACGGCTTTCGTCAATGACGCTAGAACGCGCAAAACCACTTGATGAAGGGCCATTCTCTACATCAAACTTCATCTCCTCTTCGCCGTTAACAAGTTCAAGGATCGATTGAACAATAGACCTGCTCACCCCAAGCGGGGCTTGAATGAGCCAAGATGATTCCCAAATACTTCGGAGTAGAGGAAGAGCTGCAAGCCGAAAGCGAACAAGAAAGTTATGGGGTTCAAAGTAATCGGGGTCGGTATCTTTTTTCTCCTTCGTGACGACGACGCTGGTCCGTCCCGAGTCAAAGAGAGGCTTCGAGAAAATGAGAGGCTGAAGTAAGTGCAAAACAATCTTGAGTCCGCCATAGCATGAAGTAATTCCAGTGACTGAGCTTCCGTTCAATCCTCCTCTCGAGCTTTGGTGAGTGCATCAGTCGAAGAGGTGAAACTGCGGCAGACATCGAACACTACATTTAAACCACCCGCTTTATAGAATGCCAGCAGTTGGACGGTATGGGTCGTATGGTACGTTGTTCGCTGTGGCATCCATATGAGCAGCATTCAAAAAAACAGGAAGCAGAGTAATTACCATCAATAAATAGTACAGTCACTAGCCCCAGCATGACACCGCAATAAGTATAGACATTGGACACTTCTTGACCTAAAATTGTTTTAGAACACTGTCATTTACAAGGTTACTGTTGAGACGTACTGTTAATCTGCAGCGTCAAATGTTTTAGCATGATGTTAGCAACAATTGCTGAAGACTCCATCATCTGTTTCTTCTGAGCAGGCTCAGGCGTACGCCTTGCATGAAACATTTTCACCATAGCTATATCAAATCTGTAGTTAGTGCTGATTGACGGGACAGGTGAAAAACAGTTTACCTTGGAAGAATGGAGCTAAAGCACTAGGCAAGCCATGAGTAAGATGCTTCAATGCAGCAGCATTGTATTCTCGGGGACTGTCTCGCTTCGCAGGTGTTTCCTTTGCAGGTGTTGCAGAGGGAGTTTCGTTGGGAGCCGATACTGCCATAGAATTTCCTTGATCAGGCAAATCCACAGTGGGGTGATCAGGAAATCTTTCCAAAGGAGAGATTGTTGGTGACTGGGCAACCTCTATGCCACTCGCAGCAAGGCCTGTCTTCAAAGCAATGTTTTCCCCAACGCTAACACGGTGTAGAGAGCTAAGGTCTGTAACGACTTGAGATATGTTGCTCATTAAGGTTTGGAGCAGTCCGATCGCCGCACGCCCGTGAGCATAGCCCGCTGTTCCAAATATATCGGAAAGCAGAGTAATCCGGATGTGCAGGGTGACTAAATTGCGAAAATAGAAGTTGACGTCGACTTCGTCGTCACCTTCGAGAATCACATATCAAAAACGGAGTCAAATTAATTTGCTCAGAACTTACCGGACACATCCACGAGAGGTAATAGCTTGGACTTCTCATCGACACTGCTCCAGAATTGCTCCGTAGTTTGTAGAGACTCCTTGACGAGCTGTGCTAGATGAAGTAGAGTATCGCTTGTAGCTACTTCAATCATGGTTCGCATGACTTGAACCATAGAATCAGAAGCAACACTATTAGCAAAGTCGTACGGAAGACACGGCAGTGCAGTCAGCCTTCCCAGACAAACTAGCCCATACGTCAAAGATATGAAGTCCCGACAGTGGGGTGTGTGTTGAAATAAACCTTCCAAAAACTGTGAAGGGATTCGGTAACAAACTTTGATCAATTAAAAATACTACTCACACGGCCGAAGATGTCAATGAAGGACACTACATTGTTATCGTGGGGCTTCTGAGAATTGTCTTCGCCGTTATGTGGCGAAGGAAAAAGATCGTCGGTGGACGAAGCAGGGGCGACGGAACTTGTAACTGCATCGGTAGGCTCAATGCCTTCCATAGAGCCATCTTCTTGTATTGTCGTCTGAGAGGAAGAACTCGCCAGTAACCTGTAACCACTGTCGATTTTCGTCGGGTGGTTCGTAAGCATTTTCAAGATCTTCATCATGGTAGTCTTGATAGCTTCGAAGACAGGGGCTTTGAGTAGCGGATGGTGTCGTATGAGTTCATCGATAGCAGTGCCAATTAACACAGCATTCTCCTTCTCCAATAAAGTCTTAAGGTGTCGATCAGACGTGAAAATAGAGAAGATGGCAGGAATAACGCTGGGACGTGCAGTGAGTTGAGCCTGACCAACTTCATTCAAGCAAAGAGCGCCAATGGCATTCGGGATTGCTTGGATGACCTGTCGAAGTACGCATATAGAAAATATTTTTGGATGTTATGTAGATTACACCCCTCAATAGCTGGCTCTAGTCCCAGCTCCATAGATTTATAGAATGTCTCCGGCAGGCCAGCTTCTTGAATGGCAGTCAAAGACGTAGGCTCGCTATGAACGAAGGTGGCCATTATGTTAATAGCTGAAGAGAGTATAAACATGCAGGCAGAAAGAAAGAATGGAGGACTCAATACCGATAGGAAGTACACCGGGCCCAAAAAGCCCCCTGTACTCGATGATCTTCTGATAGATTGCGATATCGACGTGTCAATGAGTCCTCGTAGCCCTTCCGAAGTGCCAGACGATTGCATCATGCGATGCAAAGAGCGCAGGATGTGCTTCAAAATAGCAGCACGAGTAACAGGCAACTCTCCTAAGGAGATGGTTAAATGATATTAGAGTGGAGCGGACAGGTATGCATACCATGAGACCCAAAGATTTGACGAGACCGCTGTTGATCGCCATGCTCGTGAATATCGAGATTGACCTCATACTGCAGAACTGGGTGAGACCGATGGTGTGGACTTCATGGTATGTGAACCTCACTTCAATCCTATCCACCAATACTTCAATACCATGGGAACTGCAGGACAGATTGTAAGCGTTGGTAAAGCTGTATAAGACGTTGCCGACTAGTTGCATGGTCTTGGATACCACTTGCAATCGATTGATAGTCTGTTCTCAATTATTTGAATCAGCAGGGGAATCAAACCCGCACCAACAACCATATTTCCCCCCGATGCATGGGAGGCGATGAACGTCACGAATGAATGAGGAATGGTGCATTCCGGATCAGCAATGCGTTCACGGTCTTGCGTAGAAGGCCCATTAAGATACCATGATTGACACCAGCATTCACTGATGTGAGAGTCTCCTGGAWYGTCGACCTGTATCTGGCCAGCGCATCCAGAGCAGTGATGGCAGCGGTTGGTGCCAGTATGGGAACGTTGCGATCGACCTGCAGTAGTTCTGCATTGTGGGTTATCAAGTCGGGTTTGAACAAGAGCGAAGACGAGGCTTATGTCTCTGGATGGGTGTGCCCAAAAATAGCAATGGCAAGAAGGCAGACAACGACTAACTTTTCCCGCTCAGCCTCTCTTCCTTTCGCAAGAACCGTGGAGGCACGAATGCGGCACAATAAATCAAACTTTTCAGAATCGGGGACGTCATATATGTGGATTGTGTCAGCCAGCACTTCCATTGCCGGTGGCCTTTCAAGGAGAGCGTTCATTCCACCCTCTTATGTGTTTCCTTGTGAGCCTGGTGCATTGGTATCTGTGCGATAAAATTTGAAGCTAACCTCCCGAGCTTTGCTGGGGAGGTTGTCGATTTCGGGACTGCCTTTGGCATCAGTCAGATCCAAAAGACTGACCACATATTCACGGACCACATATTCATGGAGATGTGGTCATTGCTTCGCCAAAGAGACTAGGTGTGGCGTAGAGATGCGCAGCGCTTGAGAAACGGCTGGCTGGGTCGAGCATTGTTGATATGGAGGCAGTAATAATTTGAGTGCAATGAAAATATCAAGATCTGCGGTGAAGACGTTTGGTCAGATAGAACACAAAGAGAGGGAAGCAAGGCTTACATCATAGAAGTTGTATATCTTTCGGTTGGTAAAATTCTCCAACAATAACCTCTCAAATTCCAAGAACTTCAGAGAGAAGTTTCTTCAATTCGGTGCTGAGTTCGCATCTAGCTTGACAATGCCAAGGATGACATCCTCCAGAATGGCGTCGAAATTGCTCAGGACCTTCCTTGATCTAGGCGTTGATATTTGACCATTGCCATGTCCATTAGCTAATTTCTCCAATAGATCGTGCTAGATCACCACTTGGTGTGTTCAGTAACTTGTTTATGGAAATGACGTAGCCAGAAAGTCGAATGAAAGCAGGGAGAAATGCCAAAAAATAGATGATGAAACCTGAGCGTCTTGTAGTTCAGGCAAATCAAGTCTTGGGCCATAGCAAGACTCGTAATCATGCTAATCTGAGAGATTCTTAGCATTTCTGGAACTCTACAGGTGCACGTCAATTGAGCAATAAGATTTCAACTGAAGAGTCGAAAGCGTACCTTCCTAAGTACTGGTCAAGCAGCAACTATATACAATTACAGTGGTAACTTCAATGCTTCTCAGACTCCAAAGCATGCTTCATCAAGTTCCGCTCAGTGAACATTGTGATTGTTATGTGCCTGCCAGATTCAATGGGACTGGCACTGTGAACAATCGTTCTCATGGACCCAACTATGGCCTCGCCAGGTGCTACAGGAAATTGATGACCTGTCTCAACGCAACGAAGGTCAGCACCTCTCCACTGACCAATCCCGGTAACCCATGTTGGCGAGTCTCTATCATCTGACCAATCTAGATGATCAACCTCGCTGGCACCTTCCTTGATAGCGACCACAAAAAAGACGCCCTTGAAGTCAAGGAAGGGTTTGTCTTCGAGCTCCTTGAACTTCTTCTGGACATGATGGTATGCTCTAAACGCCGCAAGGGCAGGTTTAAATATTGGCGTCGTTAACATTGACAAGGGGTGGAAAAACTTCAAGACACACTTTAGCTGACGTTCCCATTGCCCAGGGAAGAAAGTCTTCATGATCGCTACCATCCGAGGTGCAACATTTATTGCAAGTATCTCTAGCAAATTCTCCATAAGAGGCATGACCATCTTGTTTTGTTTTCTGGTTTCCTCGGTAGAACGGGGACACAACCCATACTTTTCCCAAACTCCCAGATGCAAGGTGGGAGTAGAAGAGCGATTATTTTGACCTTTGTGGCTTGCATAGAAAATCTTTGCTTGGATCATCTGGTCCCAAAGACTCTGAATAGCATTGCGTGTTGATGCATCAATGATGTTGGAAAATTTACGAAGGAACACAGTAGTCGCCAAACCTGCACTAGGACCAGGTGCACTGACAATATATTGCTGAGCTGACGGTGCCCTGTGCAAGTTGGAGGATGAATATTGCAATGAACCATCCCTGACATCCTCCACCAGCTGATGAATCAGGCCAGGGCCATTTGCTTTCATCTGCGAATAACGCCCTGGTAGTTCAGGTACCAAAACAATAGCTGCGTGCACATTAGTCTGGGAGTACAATCTAACAACCTTGGATATTAGACTCACCAGTTGATCCACTCCACCATCGATCCATCCTTTCAGCAACCTTCTGCTGAGATCGACGGCCACGATGTGCACGGCGCTTCCTTGCAAGCGGTGATGCAGCCAAAGGGTCAAACCGTGATATCACCCTAGTGTTTGCAGGAGATTTTGGCATAATGGGGTGTACAGGTGAGAAGACATGAGTGAAGAGACGTCATTTACTTTTTGTAGTGGCCCCACCTACTGCCAGTGTCTTGCAAGCTGGTGTGGCCAGGGTGTGGAAACCAACAGCAAAAAGCCATGAGGCATACATAATGGTTCTGCGGTTTGTGTGGCCCAGTGGCATATCGGAAAAGACATAAGAAGGCTCTTATGGCCATTGTCAAAATTCTTCGGGCTTTCAGAGTGGTTTTTTGAATCGCCGACGCCTCACCTAGGCAAAGCCTTGCTGTTGAGTGCGGTCTAGGGACCGCCAGCGACTGGATGCCAGCTTCGTCTCGGCTGATCACGATTCCTCAGGCTTTCTGATCGGCTTTTGGAATGCACACACGTCATCTGAGCATTGAAAGCTTTGCTGGTTCAGCGCGGTCTAGGGATTGCCTGGATATCAGCGCCATCTCGCTTTTAACTTAGTGTTGAAACTCACCATGCTTTCTAAATTGGTCCAAGACCTGCTGGGAGTTCTTGAACTGCCTGGGCTACTCATCATCATCATTTGGAGCTGACTTCACGCGGTTTTGAATTGCCGAGCAGCACCAGATGAAGAAGACTAAAGAGCTGATTCCCTTTCCTTCGAGGCCTTTTTCACGCTTAGTCGTTGACTTCGATGGAGGGTCATGGGCGCACTTGCTGAGCTCGAGTCACCTGCTGTTGAGGAGTTGCGATGCCGAAGTAGAATCCAATGAGAGGGCAGGTAAAACAAAGTCTTCTGAACGACTAGCTTCACCAAGATTACTTTGCAACGAGGAACTAGTAACCTGATGCAGCGAGAAAGTCTGAACGACTAGCTTCACCCAGATTACTTTGCGACGAGGAGCTAGTAACCTGATGCAGCGAGCACTCCTGACAACCGTGAGGTTGCTGGAGACCGATGGACGGCGCTCCATGTCCTGATGCTGGAGCCCAAGAAAGTGCAGCTCAAAGTCTGATGCATGAAGGGCCGCATCGTGCCACTCTAATCATTGTCGTGAATCAATTTTTGCTTCGTTATCGGCTTTCAGCCAACCCAAAAGCTCTGTGCTCACACCCGGCAGAGATAGACAGACCGGGAGAGTAGACTTCAAGCGAGCGTCAAACTGGGAAGGTTGCGAATGTGGACTCTTTGTAAGATCTATGCTTCTCTACATCTACTTCTCGTTTGAAGGTTGTCCACCGGACTTCGAATGATACGGTCGTAGAGACGGATCCACCGTGGTGAGACACCATTTTCGAATGCCATGGGCTGGGATTCTGATAGTCCTAGCCAACAGGACAACTCCAGCCACCTCCACTCCACAATAATTTCAATCAAGGCCGCCCTACTCTAGAGTGTTCTCTTGATTCACATGGATCTCCCTCCAACTTCAACAGGTGCTCCAGAGTGGCAAGAATTTTGCGATTGGACTTCACAGCCTGAGGGAAAGTGTCCTCCGTGCCTTGTGAAGCGTACTAGCAATGGTGCGGCCGATGGGCTCAAGATATCAACTCGAGCTCGGCCATCTAGTTGCTCCTAGTTTGAAAATTGAAAATGACGACTTGTCACTTGAAGTCGATAGTAAACGAATTGGGTGGCACGGAACACGTGACTCCAGTAGCAGGACTCTGAGTCTGAGTCCGCGCGAGTGGGTGACATATTTTTCAGTAATACTAATACATAGCAGTGACACTGACTACCATTCAATTAGACTATCTGCAATCATGACCAACATCACAGAAGTTGAGAATCACTCCTTAGCAGCAATAATAAATCCTTGAAAACTGTACGTATTCACCATAACCATAATAGTTAATGTTACAATAGCACTACAGCCAAAAATTTAGTGGTTCTACTAAGACCTCTGGGCCATTGACGTATAGCGCCACCTTTCACGTTAGCATCCCAAT
The DNA here is from genome assembly GCA_003987895.1 of Neonothopanus nambi. NCBI lineage: Eukaryota > Fungi > Basidiomycota > Agaricomycetes > Agaricales > Omphalotaceae > Neonothopanus > Neonothopanus nambi. Next base: position 24,886 of record RCHF01000277.1, read on the forward strand.
AAGTAGCTCATAAGTTAAAACTCGTCCGCTGAGGAACCAGATTCAGAGTCTGTGTCATCTATAAAGTCGGTGTCCTCATCAGCTTCGGGTTCAAGAACAGTGTGCTCATGTTCCAAATCCCCGTCTTCCATAGTAATATTTAAGTCCGAGGAACTGGCGCCTGCATGGTTTAAAGGGTTTCCTGAAGCAGGGTTGGTCCAAGGCGCATCTTGGGCAACTAATGCGTCTAAAGAAAACTCCTTTTCTGCGGCTAGGAAACAGTTCATGGTGTGAACGTGTCCGATTCCAAGACCCCAGTGGTGTCGAACCAGCATATCGGAGTCAGCAAAGCTAGCAAGTTGAATACGACTGGAGATCCAGTGCAATGGCTGGTCAGTGCATGATTCCTCGGTGCAGATGACGAGGAACATACCAATTCACATAGTATTCCTTGTATAGCAGAAAATTGTCCTTGGATCTCAATGGCCAAGCATTGCTCTCTTGTACAGGAATATTGCCCTAAGAAAAAGCCAGTACTATATGGGCCCCGCGAATGACTTCGCTAGGATTGATGAAACCAAATGATCGCGGTGAGTCACTAGGAGCAAAATGAAGGTGTTGTAACCTTCTTTGCGGTGTTGGCCCAGGGAGTTCATCGTACCAATGTACCCAAAGGAACTCCAATGGTCGTGGATCTGTGTCGAAAGACCCAGGCCCTGAGTATATAACATTGGCATGGTAAATCCCAAGAACTCTCACGTAGCGGAACTGAGGTTTAGACCATGGCATGTTGCCCTCATCGAGGTCGAGGGTATTGTCTTCATCATCAAATTTGTCCTTCAAAACCATCACATTACAGCGAACAGTGTCGGGGTTAATAAGATCCTGCGAGCGCCGTAAATCATACGTGGTATAGTTGACATGAAGGGTGTTGTGGCAATATATCTTCTCTCTATGAAAGTGCAGGTGCTCTTCCTTGAATGCTGCACCTGCTACATCAACAGAAGAGAAATTTGCAAGTCCAACAAGAGGCTTTTCTGCACTAGTGGCTTCCGATCGTCGCACCTGTATCTCTTCTAAAAGCAGTCTTCGAATGCGAGTAAGCAGGTGCTTCTTCAAGTTGGGAAGGAAAGACTAGATGGCAGGTATCAGAGGCCACTCATGCAGTTTAAGGGAAAGCAACAGACTTGCATCATGATAGGATACTTCTCCAGATTATCCTTCACGAATTGAATTATGTGTAAAGGATTATTCTGGCTCAAAGAGATACAATGATGCACATCCAGCCTTAATCGAGTGGGATGCTGCTGGTCCTTATCCTCTTCATCCTCAACATTGCTCATACGATTAAGGCATCGCAGGTGAGTATCAGCTTCCGCCAGTTGTTTTTCGTAATTTTTGTAATTAGTGCGGGCGAAGTGTTGTTTGGACCTTCGATGCTCTGACTCGCCCTTCATAAGCTTTGAGTCAGTAAAATCCAGGCCGGAAGAAAATGCTGGATTACCATTGCAGTGCTATATGAGTCGACAGACCCAAGGCGCTGAATTGTAGGGACATAGTCCATAATGGCACGAACTTTATAGGTGTCCATGTTGAAAGACTTGGGAAGCTTTCCACCTTTTATCTGGTTTGATGATGTTTCCTTTTGTCTTCTCAGGCGAGCACTTTGCTCTCGAGGCAACTCCTTGGTATCATGCCCCGTACAGACCTCCTTCTTGAAGATTCTAATTTCGTTGGCCAGAAGGGTGGATAGGCTTTGATTTAGTTTTAAGCTCTTTGTTGTCTGCATTCCCGCTCCTATCATACCGTGCCAATGGGCTAATGTATACAATAAATCCATGATGTTGCCATTCACAGGCTCCGGGATCAATCCTTCGAAGACAGGTATTGCACACTGTAAATCAAGAAAGATCTCAGGGAGACCATCCGAAAACAGAAGCAGGTAGTTCACCTGTAACAAATCTTTATATTTATTAGCCATCATATGCTTCAATTCAGATACGTTTGATTTGAAACACCGAATGCTGTCTTTTCCAAATATTGGTGTTTCTCTATAACTTTGTGCGTTTGAGGGCTAAGAACAAGACAGGAAACAAGAACACTCACTGACGGTTTAGTTCTACAGTAGTGTCTGAATAGCAATGCAATATTCGAAGCAAGTGTATAAAGATAGATTTCCATACACCTAGCTCGACTTCGTGCATGTAGTCCACGACCAACATATCGTAGAGCTTGAAAGACTTGCATGATGACATACGCTTAAGGAAAGCATTCTATTCATTATGCTATATCAGTCTCTTCTCACAAGGTTTCAAAACATCCCTACCTCATTTGAGGTCAAAGAATGATCCTTCAAAAGCTCCTCTACATGCTTGCTAGTGACCGCAAACCGCTTTGAATATATGATGTCATGGACGCAAGATATCTTGCGTTCAGCGTCCTGCTCATTACGAATGTTGTGGCTTCGTGTGGTCATGTCCTTAGGTGTTCCCACGTTGGGTATGTCAACCTTCAAGACTAGACATCTTGGGCAAGGGTGAGAGCCCATATTACGAATGTTGGCTAACAGCACTCTGATGAATGTCTTGTCAATGGTTTGCTAGGTATGTCGCGATCAAGAAAAACTCACTTTTCTGGATAATCCGCTGAATAAGTGAAGATACGAGGATAAAAGCGCCGAGTCTTCCCATCCCAACAGGAAATCGCTATGCCGTGGTCATGAGCTTCTACAAACTCGTCATCGAGAATGATGCACCATTGTGCGTGATAAAGCTCTCTATTGCAGTGGGTTTCCAGGGCCTTGGTGCCTTCTTTCCCTGCCTGTTCAAGCACGAAATCTTGGAATTCATCAGGCAACTGTTAAATATTACATAAGTCCATGAGCCTTTAGACGTGGTATTGTACTGAGTACCTTGATAAAGTATGCTAAATGCTCTGCCAAGCTGCGAGAGGGGCGAATTCTCTTGTACTTTGAGTCGCCTCCAAAGTAGAGATACCCTGGCCAAAGTTGTGCTGTGCCAAAGTGAGTGAGATGCGTAGCATCAGAGCTTGCCATGAGGGGCATGAGTACTCGGTCTAAGTCACATCCAGCTTCCTGCGGACTATCCTGGAGCTCCTTGTGCGCAGCCATCATTGCCTCAGACCAGTACAATTCTCCGTGGACTCAAATAGCATTAGGAGGTAGAGTATTTTGATCCAGTATATCGGACGGCGCTGACTCTGAACCTGGAGCTCTGGGTATCCACCACAGCTCAAAGGGATCTAAGTGAAGGTCACTTTGGACAGCGAGTTTCTCCTTCATAATGGAGACGATTGAGCGATGATGCAAAGTCCCCGCACTGAAGGGTTGCGAAGGGGTGTCGGACAATTGACGATGGAAAGGAACGTCAAAGGTAACTGGATCTCGTTTCCACTGACCGATGTCCATAGCCGCAGTATAATCCTCCCCTTCAACCAATTTTTTGTTCAAAGCCTTCCAGTCAATTCCTACCACCTCCTCCTGTTTAAAGGCGGGATCGTTCAAGATTCTTATTAACCTCTTGAAGTCTTTCTGAGATTTAGTTTTCGACTCCCAGAACCATCTATGAAGTAGCATGGAGGATCGATTAGGATATGGGTACAAGATCGAGGCCTGCGCAGAGTCCTCAGTTCCATGTGTGTCTTCACTATCCTCAAACCTAGCATGTTCCCGAAGCTCTGGATCATCGCATAGTTGCATTAAGGTTTGATGGTCATCGGGATTGTGCGCTGGAGCAGTGCGAGGGCCATAAAAGCGTTTTACCAAACCAAACTGGTTGGGCGGTGTATTCCACCAGCGTGGAGTAGTGTCTCTAGTGGAGCTGGATGGTGAAGTTATTTCGGTCCGAGGATTTTGGTAGCTGTCAACAGGAGAAGGAGGGCGGTAATTGGACTGCGCAGACAAAGACTCTGAAGTAGTAGAGGCTTCCAAGCGGCGAGCAGCTTCAGGGATCCAGTATGGAAGCATGTCCCTATACCGAGCTCCAGCATTGGCCCGTTTGCTTCTGCGAAGAGCATTGGATGAGGTGATAGAATCATCCACTGCCGCTTGCAAATCCTCATCATTGGAAGTGCTGAAAGTGTCCGTGACTGTTTCATCGGGGTTGGTTTTTACACCGGATCCAGATGGCGTCAGAAGCTGTGAAAGAGAGCCCAAGTCTAACTTGCGTCTCTTTAAAGAGCGAAGGTGCTTCAATGTGGCTTGTCCATCACGCAATCTCTTGTTATTGGCCGCGCATGCTCGCTGGTGGCTCTTGTAAGCGCTTGCCTGGCTGAAATGTCGAGCACAAGCACTGCATATTAAATTTGACTCCCCAAGAGTGAAAGAGTAGGACTCAGAGGACATGCTTGGAGTTGTCCACCTAGAAGTGTCGGAGGAGCCAGTGGCGAGACCTGAAGGTTCGGAAATGAGATTATTCAAGCTCAAATTCTACCGGAACTGACTTGGATGGCATGGCTGATCCTTCTGTATCGGCTGCAGCAACTCCTATTTTTTGGATTTCTCGGAGTAAGGCTCTCCAAGTAGTAAGATGGCCACTGGCTGTTTTCAGAAAGATTTGGATGGACTCAAAAAAAGAACAAATATATCTACTCCTTCCAAGTAGCAGATGCATCGATATAGAATTTATTTGTAGTCATTCCACCGCTTCCCAACGTTTCATGAAGTTCAACTGGAGAAAATGAGATGCGATGAAGGTACAGAACACAGAACTGGAACCGGCGTCAACGATGACATGATTTATTGCCAATTCCATGTCAAAGATGGCCAAAGTACTAAATGCCTAGTTCTCCCAAGTGGCTGAAGCCTCTATATAGAAGAGACTGGCCAACCAGTCGCCACTTCCCAGCGTTTCTTCAAGTCAGCTAAAATGGTATCTACAATGTAGAAGAATATACATTACCTGTCTCCTGCATCTCCATCTTCGTCATCTGAATTCTTGCGGCAAGTCACGGGCGGCAGATATGTATGCTCCAAGAGCCGGTCGGCCTCGAAGGCCTTGAAGACTGGTGCCGGCAGGTCCTCCTTCCTAGCCGCTTCAAGCAAAAGTAAGACAACTTCAACTCAGAGTAAATGGTAATGTACTTACTCTTAACGTTTGGCTTAGCCCTAGTCTTTGACCCTGCCACGTATGGGCGACACGACTGTCCCTGCCCGACCTTGACACAAGCTCGACAAGGGAGCTCTTTGTCACATTTCGATTTTTGGACTACATAGATGTCACGATGTTAGTATATCAAATTAAGGATTAACACCGTGACGTGATCTTACAGTGACATCTCCTACAAGCTTGATTAACTCGTTCAAAGGTATTTCTGGAGAGCATCATAAGAAATGGGGGACGGTCAGAATGAATGTTATTGCAGTAGCAAGATATTATAAACACTGATCAAGGGTACATGTAATCGAACTGTAAAGCTGCAAAGAAAATTTTTTTGGGAATGGAAACTTGGAAGGCACAGCGCTGCGTGCCGCCCGTTGGTTCCATTGAGAGATGTCGGTTCTGTTGTAACTAAGCGCAGCAGCCACAATTGGGGCGTGTGGCAGGCAATCAATTTCTGTGAGTCAAGGGTCTGCTCGCAGTGGTCAGCTAAATGATTGGCGGTGTGTTATTTTCGGAATGACTTACTGTTTCAGGGTGTTGCAGCTCGCTCGTGCTGGAACATCTGCCCTCAACTCCGTCACAATGGCAAGCAGAGTCTTCAAGGTGCCATCTTTGTCTATGTAGAACATAGGCTGCATGATTGATTTTAGTTGTTCCTGCAGAAGGTTGTGAAAAGAAGGATTGAGCACGGCGGGTATCTCCTGGAGGGCTGGTAGCTGAACTGACTCAGATTGCATGGTAGCAAAGGAGTGAAAATGCCACATTAGTGTTTGTCAATATATAAATCTCAAATTTTGTTACGTTAGTCTGCGCTCCTGATAAGATTCCTGTATTACAACTCTTAGCGCATCTCAGCAGATGTAACCTAGTTTTATTCAACACAACCAGAAAATACAGATTAATTTTATCGTCAAAAAACGTGAGATCAGCTGGAGTCTCGTAGAAGATCTGAATACAACACAAAAGAAAACACATCTTTTAATGAAACAGATATTTATTTGTTGTACAACGGGTGATACTGAGAAAACTAATTTGTCAAATTATTCTGGGGAAGAAGCAGAGTAAGAAACTTACTCGCAGGTATCCTATACTTTCAGACCTGCAATAATAGAAAAGAATTATCACCAAGACGCGAGATGCTAGAAGCTAGTTCTTCTCCGACAGCTCCTACTACTTTACCCTGTGCAGCTCGAACCTCTTCAGTGGCTGTCCTCATAGAGTTTCTTGATTGTGTGATTCAGTGCTTGGTTTCTTCGATCTGAGCCTGTATTCGAAGAGCATCCCGTTCCAGTCCCTCTAGTTTCCTGGAGAGATCTAACAGGTTCATGCTGGTGGTTTGTAGTTGGTAGGCGGAGCACTGGAGGTCAGCAACGCTTTCAACGGTCTTCATCAAACGCTCCATGACCTGATTTAAAAAGAGGAGGAAGGGAATGAGAAAACTTACAAAACTGGAATTTCAACAACTAGGCATAACCTACCTCTTTGTCAGAAAGGTTCTCCGTTAGCCTTAAGGCTTTCATACCCGCCTGAAAAGAGGTTCAAGAGGTAGAACAACAAAACTTAGCTTGAAAACATACCTCCATGGAGTGGTAGGAGCTTTCGGTCTCCTGGTGTAATTCAGTGGTATGAAGAGTATCAACCTTAGTAGTAAGGCAGGACATGACAACGTGGCCTAGCATTGAGTTAGTAAACTGCCCTCAAAAAGTACTCGTAATTTCTTACAGTAATGAAGGGGGCTTGGTAAATAGGTTGGGGGAAATCAGTTGAAGGACAGCTGGCAGAGGGCGGGAATTTGAGGTAGACGGTGGCACCAAATGCACAGCATTGTGTAAGCGAACTCGCATGCTTGAGCTTTGAATGAAAGTCCGGCTGCTTGGTAAATCTGTAGAAGTTGATGGATGGGCAGGAAGAAGTCGAAAATACTGGATCCGCAGAGACAGGCGGGCCCAGCTACCCTAGACCCTTAGATAGGACGCAAGTGTAATAGAAGAGAAGGAAACACAGGAATCAACGGATTGATCAAGTTAAGCCGCTGGATCCATGAGAGGATCCGACCAGGATCCGATGGAAGGAATGTACACCGGATTATGCTGACTCGGGAAGTTTGGTACAAATAACATATTGATACGGTGCCGGCAAGTACCTCTTCCCGTTGCAAGCATGTACCAGAACCAGCAACAATATCAGAACCAGCAGCAACAACAGAATGAGGCTGATGGTTATGGTTCTGAAATGGAGACCATGATGACGGATGACTACAGAGACGTTCGCTTTCCAGGTAAAGCTCGTTCCCAATATTTTGAAAGCCGATTCAGTGTTAATTGGTATCCTAGGCATAAATTTCAGCAGTAATAGTGTTGATGAGAGCTCTGGAACCATCGACCCATCGTTACTACATCACCATGCCTCCACAGACTCTGCTCGGATCTTCATGGAAAGCAGGGGATCCTATCCTTCAACCCCAACCTTTGATTCACACACTCTCTTCTGTCCAGCGACCTTTTCTCAAAACCGGGCCCTCCCTCAAGGCCCGACAATCAATCAAGCCCCGCCGGTCAATCAAGCCCCACCGGTCAATCAAGCCCCACCGGTCAATCAAGCCCCGCCAGTCAATCAAGCCCCGGCCGTCCAGCGAACCCCAACTGTCCCTCCAACTCCCACTTTTCCATCTTCGAAAGTGGTACTTAGTGAAGGATTATCGTTATCGAGTATGTGGTATTCCTCCTTTGATTGTGGTAACATCCTCTGACTGTGATATAGACCCGGTAGTGAACATGCTCCGATGGGTGGACCAAGGGGTCGAAAAAGGGATCATAACATCCACGTCTGTACCATTCTCTGACGACCTCAGAGAACTCGAGTCAATCGTGTATGGCATGTATTTATTGTCCTGGGGAACGGAGCAGAATCTACAGGCCCGAATTCTGTCCTTGTATTCGCAACATGCGGCCGAGCACATGGAAAAAGGTGACGACGAGAGGTCCCTTCCTGACCCTGCCGTAAAGTGTCTTGAGCTACTGGAGGCGGAATTCGTAGCGTACCTCGGAGACCGGTTGAAGTTGAGGATAACAAAAGACGATGAATATAGTGTGTATCATGCGGTATCGAAGGTCAAAGACGTCCAGGAGCGGACCCGACTCAGGTCCATAGTCATAAAAAGCGGACTTTATCTTCATGCTTTCTTGGGGAAAGGGAAACTCTGGACCGGAATCGGAACGGTATAGCTTTGATACCCTCAGCCCTTAGGACCGTATCTCACCAGCGTTCCTCCTAGGCTCCAGCAGATACGGTGTTAGTACCGTACGCGTCCCCACTGGTTGTAGGATTGATGCAGGATATTTTGCTCTTTTGTGAACAAGGGGTCATCTCCTCCAACAGTGCCCCCAGCAGCAAAGACCTGCTTGCCCTACATGAGACATGCGTTGGTTTGGTAAGTGGATTCTGTCAATAGGTGGTCATAAATTACTTACAGCGGTTTCATCTAGATCGTAGCCAGCTTTGAGGACTTCTTTAGCAGACGAGTGCACAAGGTCGAAAGATGGGTGCGCCGTTTCCGCCACATCCGCCCCAGCCTCAAGGCGATGATGAAAGGGAACAATGAAGCCTTCACTCCCCACCCTCACCTAGAAAAGATCCTCCAAGCTCTGTGCCATGGTTACCTACACAAAATTTACAAGTAAGTAGAAATCGCTACTTGCTCCTAAGTTGATCTTACCTCTCAAACATTTGTAGACTTCTGACTCAGATGAAGTGGGGACAAAAGGAGGAAGTCGTTGTCCTTAGTCAAATTCTCGAAGACTAGGTTGAATGCGGTCAGAGGAGTTGGTTTGAATGAAATGATGTACCATACTGTGTTGTGTTTCGTTGAAAAATTTGAGAACCAGTTATCCAGAAGAGTGAAAAACGCAGCCTGAGGCCAAGACGATGGTGGAATATCTATCCTCCAGTCTTAGCTACTCAAGACCAGCACTGAGCCCTCTAGAATGAGGCCAGAAACGATGGAGGAATATCGATCCTCCAGTCTCTATGGCATCTCAGTCCGAGTTTGTCGCACTTGGCATGATGGCAGTACTGTGACAGTACTCACATGATAGGACAGTCACGTGTCGAGCAAACTTAGCAGAAGAACTTTACTAAGTTCGTCGGACTCGCTGATTCACCGTCTCATAGTACCACTGCCAGTCCACCAAGATTGGAGGACAGCATTCATCTGCCAGCGGTTATAGCGAGTCGTCCCGAACAGGTAAGCACTGTATCATATTGCTTAAGACACCAGTAGTACTAATCCTTAGTATTCCCTCTTTAATAGGTTCTAGTTCCGAAGAAGGCGTCGCGAGGTTGATACCTTCACGCTCGCTGCGGCTAGTAACAAGACTAGGCACCAATAACCCTTATCCTTCTGTGCTTGCGGCGGCTAGCGACTATCTCACTGAACGCACCACTAACCCTGGGAGCCTCAGCTTACGAGCTTCGATACCGCTCACTCAAGATTGACGAAAAAACACAAGTTCCTGCAGCAATTCCAGCAAGTCTCATCCTACGCTCTGTAAGCATATGGTAATTGCTGACTCACTAAGATACTAATCTTCAGCTATTCAGCATCCTCAACAATTAGCCCAGACAGTGTCGCGAGGCCGTAACTTTGTGCTCGCTGTCTATCAATAGCCTCTCAATCGCATATAGTAACCCATTACTCTTGATCTGCTTGGAGCATGTCAAAAGGACCGAAGTACGCCTTGCTTAGATTGAGCTCGAAAGCTCAACACGCCATTGTGGAGAACGATTTCTTCACCGTCCTCAACGCGAAGCCTTTTGGATTTCCTGTCGTAGTACCCTCCCGGTCCGAGCACCCAGATCCTAGCCCCCAGAGTTTGACAATCTCAAAATTAAGGCGCCCTTCCTGGTTTACTGAGTCCATGCCGTATCTATGCTTCGTCCCTGCTCACAACCCTTTTAAAACGGAGTGGCTTAGTTCCTTGGACTACACAGAGGACGCCATACCCATAGTACGTGACGACGGAATGTATACCTTGCGAAGCGATGTTATGCAGCTGTGGACGTTGCTTGAACGAGACCTCAGAAAGTTACTGTGTGCTGCTCTGAGACTGGCCAACATCGGTATCGCTGGAAACTTCCGCTTTTGGTCCTATCCCAAACAGTACGCTTACTGTGAGCTGCACCTTACAGAAGCCGCAGCGCGAAGACAAGCGATTGCAGCTCGGGACGCTTTTCTGCCCTTGTCCGCCGCTGTATCGTACTTCATACTTCGTTTTAAATCATGGATAGAGGCTCGAGACCTTCAATCAGGAATTCACCCTGGAGACTCGCAGGATCTTGAGGAGGGCCAGTGGAGAGAAGTCTTGGAGCTTCTGCAGAAGGAGACTAGTTTGTCAAGCATCTGGTTGAACTATTGGAGGAACTTCTTGCAGCAAGCTACCTTCGTAGGGGTGTATTTTGAAATCAATAATGCCACCTCAGAGTGCCTACATCTTGTTCCCATTCTTGCGAAAGCGTGGGTGCCCTTGGGGCTGTGCTGGGGTGATGCAAGGAGTACATGGTACATTCCACCAGCTCTGAGAGCTTGGGGGCCTTTGTATGAAGTGTTGGATTGTCTTGCACAAATTAGATATGGGCATGGAAGACTGGAGGCCAATCAAATTCAGGGTCTTGGGACCCAAATGGCCACGGCCCAGTCAGGACGATACGCTACTGTCAAGATTAAGGAAGACCTTTATGAAATATTGACCCCTAACATAATTGAACGTCCTGCTTCAGTAACCAATCAAAATCCTTCTACTTTGTCCCGGTCCCTCCCTCTGGTTCTGTCGCCGCACATGGGGTCACGTTCAGACAAAGACATGAGGAACTTCTTTAGATGTCGCCAGCAGCAGAGAGACCTCTGTCTTGCACAGGAATCATCAGTTGACCATCAACGAAGATTACAGTGAGAGTCTGTTGCAGCCCGTGACCTTCCTCCAGGAAGAAAAGGGGCGACTGTATTTTATTGGGAGTTGGTGGATGGGGTTAGGCATCGAACGCCAGCAGGCTGCCAAAACTACGAAACTTACTGGGAAACATATGGACCTAATCAAAGGAGGTATGACTCGGTGCATAACGAGTGGGACGTGTGCACGGATTTCGATCCAGAGGATACACCGTCCTGGTCAGACGATGAGTCGGATGCTTATGAGCCAGGCTGCATGCCTGATCTAAAAATGTTGCCCGACCAAGATGAGGACAATGCGCTTGACACACAGGGGGACAGTCTTTATCTTCAACATCTTCATGGGCAGCAAAATCCCACCCAAGCCCATCCTCCGATAGAATTTTCGGATCCTCTCGAGGAATTTTCTTACTATCGCTTTGGATTAGTTGACCATGTTGAAGGCTCAGAGGTACCCAATGACAATATTATGGACTGGGAAAAAGTGCCCAACCTCCTAGGGAATGTTCGATCCAAGGAAGCGCCGCAACTCAGAAAGTCTACTCGCCACATACTTCAAGTGTTCTTGACTGCATTGCTCCGTGCACATAACCTGTCTGAAGCGCCGAAAAATCTTGATCTGAACGTGGAGGACTCCGACATACAAGGAGATTGGAGTTTTTCTGTGATTTACAAGGACGTCATGGATGGCTACTACTTTATAATACCTCCGTCTCTGGATTCACCCTTTGAGCTAGCATTAAAGAGTCCTGGTGTTGTTCTTGAAATCGCCCGTCGTGGGTGGGGGCCAGACCTAATGGACATCGTACGGAACCTAATGTGTGAGGGCATCCCTTTCAATACTTTTATTAGGGACACACCCCACACGCAGGAGTTGGAATCCCCTCGTTGTAGACCTTTACTGGGTTACCGATGCAAGGACTTTATAAGAAAGGGTTCGGTTCAGGTGCCCAAACAGGTGCTAGAAGAATACAGAGCATACGGGTATCAGAGAGACCGGTTCCTGCGAATGAAGAGAGGTCGTGCTGCCATTCTTGCAGGGGGGCTTATTGCACGACTTGCAAGACATATTGTGAAAGAAGAGGCTGTTCTCCAGGGTCCCTCTAATGATGTGTGGTCTTCCAGGCAGTGTATTTGGGATGGCTATCAGGACAGTCTAGGTTACTGGGACGACCAACTCACGGAGAGTGAAATCGACCTGATCTGTGGAGTGTATGATGTAGGTACTGGAGAACGCGATCGTTGGGGTTACATGCAAGTAGCGCAGAGGTCCTGGTGGCCTAAACCAACAGCTTGGAAAGTGAGCGGCCTGAGCTGCGGGTACTGGTCTAGGGATGCAGAAGCTTGGTTCCAGCGCCGTCTAGAAAATATCATTAATGGTTCTGCTGTCCTTATGAACAATAGAGAATGGAAAGCATCTATCAAGTTCACAAAAGAGGCATACAGATTGTCACAAAAGAACGATCAACTTGCAGGCTTGTATTTGAAGAGGCGTTTTGAGTCACAATGAGATGGATTGATCACTGTCTTTGTACCGCCTCACACCTTGCCACTACACCCCAATCTTATTTTTCTTCTTGCATCGTGTAGTCCAATCTTTTTTCCTTCTCGGTATCTTGCCTTTGCATTCTTGTATGATTATCTACGGACTCAGTCCAATACATGACATTTTGCTGATCCCTCCTAGTATCAAAACCGTATGCTCGAACAGAAGTTTATTTGGAACAACGGATCACATTCATTCAACTATATTACTGGATCTGGTCAAGATCAGACAAGCAACTAGGCACTGGACTTCAAACAACACTTCCTCAAATGCAAGTATTCGCAGTAAAAGGCCTTCTTCGTCATATACTTCTTACAGGTGCAGCAGTAAATCAAGAGCGACTTGATCTCCTCCGCAGTCAGGCCCGGCCCATCACTTGATGTGAATTCATCATCTAGCTGCAACAACAAGGTGAAGTAATCGATCAGCTTCTCGGAATCTTTCTGTTCCAAGTCTGGTGGGAATGAGGTTAGCATTGGTGTCCCGCTACCTATCAATTTCAACTTATGAAGCTTGGTGCTCCTAGTGCTGCTGCTGGCTACGAAAATGTTTTTGGTTTGAGAGGTCCCAGGTGGAGGGTGAGGAGTAAAGATGCCTGTACTGGAATCTAGGAAGTAAGGTTAGTAAATATACCATTCAGAGGACGGGAAATAAGTCTTACATGTTCCCTGTGCGGTGATGCTGGTTTCACTCCTTCGGAGTCGGTTTGATCGACGAGCATGATCCATTGGCTCAGGGGTTGGAGGGGCGGTCTGGTCGTAGTTGTTAATCGCAATGTTGGACATGGCTGGAAGAGATAAGTCTGGGACATCTGGCAGTCCTTGCTGAGCCTTTATACTACACCTGGGCTTAGAACGGCATCTGAAATCTAGGAGCATGGCTCCTGCAGTGGCTCCTGGCTCCGGCACCTGCTTCAAGGTACCGGACACTTGAGTAAGCTGCAAGGTATTGGCCTGGCTCCGGTAGTTACTAAGCGTGGCTTCGGTAGGTAAGCGCAGCTTCGGTGGAATGTTACGGTAAGGTTATTTTCACGTCGATCATGGATCTCCTACCACTGCACGTTTTCAACTTACGTTGGGTTTCAGGTAGTCGCGGGCGGGGACTGGGACTCTTTGCTACCCTTTCTCGAAGCTCCTAATGGGCTGTTGTTCGAAGTTAGGGATAAGGTGACTTCGTCTGCAGCTTCATGGGATGGCAGAATTGACCAATAAATACAGATAAGCCTTCAAAATTCAATTTGTTCAGAGGCAAATAGCCTGGACATGTGGGGCCGGATCTGGGCTGGATCCGGACTGCGTACTACTGTATTTCCATTGATGAAGGGAAGCCTCCTGGATCCGAACTATGTCAAGTTCAGTTCCATGTACGCTCGCTCCTTTGATATGCAGACTCGGAGTCCAGATATATAAAAAGAGAACGGACAAGCATTTCCTTCTCTTCCAAGAACCTCCATGCTGCCAACTACGATCAGCGACGAGAATTGTCCCCCAAGTGCCGCCTCTAATGCTCTGTCACTTGGTCCTAAGAATAGGAGGTGAGCAAATAATGCATCCTTTCATGCTCGTGCTCTCATCAATAGGAGCATTTACCAGCTCAAAATCTCATGATCTCACTGCTTTCGGATGCCATGTAGGCCGCACTGTATGGACTTTCTGTAGCTTGAAGTCCTTATTCTTGGAAGGCATCGCCCGCCTTGCCGCTGAGCAATCGCCACAAGGACCCCTGGACCAGCTGTCTTCCAGGTAGGTTTTCACCCTTGCAGGGATTCCGAAAGACGCTCACTCCTTTTCTAGTCGGCTCCAAAGTTATAATGTTTTCAAAGAAATTATACGTCTTAATCCATCTCTATTGGATCATCTCTGTGGTGAGGACACCACCGTAGATGATGTCATGATGGTGGCTCATCTAGTAAGTCTTTTCTAATTCTTATATTTGTTGCCTTGTCCTAGTCATCTTCATATAGATGCAGAAAGGGGTGAACGGTGCTAGAAGTGATGATGTAAAAGGACTCAAATCAGCTGTTATTGACTGGTTAGTGCCTAGTGGGCAATATCTGAATCCCATGATTCCTCGCAATAGCAAGGAGGGGCGCAGTTTCAATCATGAGGTTACTGGAAGACTCCTGTGCCCGGCAGATCTGAATTGGGATGACTCCAAGTGCGTAATGTCCTATGGAACTTCCAGATACTAGCTCATCTTGAAGATCGTTATAGCATAAAAGCCCAGCTGAAGAGTGGTGTAATTGTGCCTGCAGCTGATCAATGGCCTCTTCTTCTTTATAGGGATTATACCTATGATGCAAGTGATCCCTGGCATGGTCTTCTGCGTTCAACCATCCTCGTGAAGGTCTCTTTTTCACTCCCGTGTCTGTATCCCTTGCTGACCTTTTGTTCAAGGCCTACAAACATATTTTCACCTCTCCTGGCTCCGTGGATGGCAAGCCAAATAAGGCTACCTGCAGTGGCAATGCTCGAATTCATGGAATGGAAAGTGTAACCAGGGCATCGCTTGCCTATGTAGCTACCTTAGTAAGTCATCTTCGTACTGGCATCCTCATATTAATACAAATCAAACGCAGTTACGATTCTCGATTTGTTTGGCGACAGTGTTCAGCAGATCCGACACCATGACTGATAGCGAAAATTTTTACATAACTATCATGGATCTTTTGGAAGATCCTGACGAGGAAGATGAGGTTAAAGATTTACTCCTTTTCTGGAATCAGTGAGTTCTTTCTATATCATTGGAGAGAAGTGCAACTAACGGACCATTAGAACCGTGTTTCAGTTTACTGCTGCCAAGAAGCGTACTTCCGAAACCAGCGCACTCGCGCAGATCCGTAAGAAGAGAGCTACTCTGAAAGCGGCAACCACGCACAACATTCCGACCACTAGTGCCACGCCAACTAGTGCCACACCACTGGGTAGTCGTGCTGGGACATCTTAGATTATGTTTCAGAATAGATACCTCTGTTGTTATAAGTAATCACGTCGATGAAAGGTTTTCAATCTTATTGGGATTGATGCAGGATTGAGAATGACTCATCAGATGTTGCCAGTGTGATGATCATACTTGCTAGTGATAAATGAGGCTGATGAAAATGAGTAACCGATATCTTCCAGACAGACCTTGCTGAATGTTACTAACTAGTGCAAGGCTGAAGAAACTGACTATCCAGTATCATGGTGCCAGCTATGGCGATTCTCATAAAGCCTACCGTCCCTTATATGGTCAGATAGACATTGTATCCCAGATAAGCTCTGCTGAATATTACCGACTAGCCAAAGGCTTATAAAGCTGGCAAGGATGGCCATCTAATATCATGACGCTGGCTATGGCAATTCTCACAATGTCTAGCACCCCTTATATAGCTAGTTGGACATGGCATGCTCGATAAGCCTCAAGCAGCTTTATAGGCAAGGTGAAATTCACAACGCAACTAATGTTGCTTTACATGATACCTTTTCAGCAGATAACTAATATAGCCAGTTATGGCCTATTTTGTAATCCCTCCCGCCCCTTGACTGCCTTTATAAGGCCCCTGGTCAGACTGATGGACATGTGAGAAATTATTGTAATTGTCATACATTATCTACTATGGTAAAGTCATAGCAGTTTCTCATAAAATCCCTGACATGCTCAGCTGGAGCTTTGTTATGACGAGTTTGATATATCATGTTCCTTGAATGCCTTTGACTGGTGAATTGCTGACAGCACCAGAGCAGGTGACCGGTGAATCCTTGCTCAAGGATGTAATAAGTCAATATTCGAACGCAGAACACACACTAAGTAGCATATGTAGGTTTTGTATACGTATGTAGTGCGGCTAGGGCATCTTCTGTGATAATACCCGTCGGTGAGTTCTTGAAATACCGAGTTAGGGTCCGAATCTACATGAAAATGTATCTTTTTAGTGCYGCRGTTCACRAAACGTGTTGGCTTAGAAATTGGGCTGGTGCAAAGAACTTGTACAAGTATGTCAGATACCATGTTTATTTATGTGAACTTGACTCTGCCGGGAGTCGGTCGGTACATGATTGAGCCTACATTTTTGAAATGTTGAAATAGGTTTTGGGATCTGCAGATATAGGTTTTGGGATCTGCAGATATAGGAGGGCCTGACTCCTCGGAAACGGTGACTTCGGGGATGTCTGTGAAGAGTTCTGCAGAGCATGACATGGGTATACCCTGCGGGTCACCTGTACCCTTACCTGCAGGTACAAAAACCTCAAAAGTGCAACCCGGATCCGGCAATACCGTCACTCACAGGTACCTGTACCTGGCGGGTACGGGTACACAGGTACTCACAGGTATTTCGAACCTGTGGGTGATACAGTGTACCTGAGTGTACCCTCAGGTACTTGCATGTAAGTACATTATTTTTCTCTACAGAAACAGTGTCTACATAGAATGTAGCTAATACTTATTGAATTGATACATTAGATATCAGAACCACTTTAATCATCAGCTGCCAACAGTACATTCTGTGGTTCAGAAGCCCAATATGTTATCAGTAAAGGATACGAATCATATCATAACGGTTCTACACACCTGAGACTCATAATAGACAACCACACCATAGAACGATTGATCATGACTGTCATCAACCCAGCAATCCAGACTGAAATGAACTGGTGGCATGCGACACAAAAGGTTTTGCTGATGTACCCGGCACGATGTAATGTTCAGGGGGAATGGTGACGGTGGCATAGAGTTTCTGGCGTGGATAAAGGGGTCGATATGATCGGTAACGGTTGCCTCGATAGCAAACTGAGCAGCGAATTCAGATGTGAAAGGTAATTCAGCAAGTAAACACAGATTGTCAAGCCAGAGATAAAGCGGATTTGCAAGAATGAGAGTTGATGAAGACTAGGAGTACGTGAGCAAGGCCTCAATGATGACAAGGAAACAAAATCTCACCATGGCAGATACTTGTAGAGGTGAAAATGGGATCTACTGCAGGGTGATAGTGATGAAGGGTGGTACTTTAAATTTGGAATGTTGGGAAATAGCGTTTATTATACTCATGACTGTTTGCCACAATACAATACATCTGTATTTCTACCAAAGAAGGGAAAGTGGCAGTTCAGTAAACGAAAGACAAACAGGTACAATAAGAACATCTAGTTCAGCCGGTGTGGCACCAATGCTGCATGACCGAAAACTGTCAAAAAAGAAGATGTGTAGAAAATTGTCATCACCCGTTCAATTTGCTCAATGATAACACTGAAGTTGTGGCTTTCACGGTGTTTTGGGAAGGGATCAACAACTTCAACAGGATGATCTCCTCACCAGGTTGACATAACACTGTGCAGTGCTTCCAGATAAGGTAATCGATCCATTATTGATACAGCACCCAACCCCTTTGAGCTATTTTCCAGCTCGATGTGATCAGCGGTACCACACCAACACGTTTCGAGCAAATCCTGACAGTCGAGATAGGACATGCCACTTGTATCCAGCTCGGTATCTAGCGCAATGAGTTCTTGACGAAAGTTGAGCTCGTACAGTTCCCATAGGATCTGTTGAGCCACTTGAAGAGGTGGAATCTGGCAGTCTTTCAGCACTGCACTGTTCCAGCAGACAGGTGAGCATTCCAAGTTTTCGAGTTTCAAATCCAGGGAGCTGCAGCTCAAGAACTCTTGGAGCATGTTGTACATCTCTGCATGACATTTTCCCAAGTGAGTTGACGAGTTAGGTCTGGACGTGCCTCCTGCACCAACGTCTAAGAGACTTCACCACTGCTTATTTGAAAGACAATGTGACGATGATGATAAACAGTAGATCAAGATAGTGCGCAGCTTAAGCCAGGTACAAAAAAATTTTAGCTTTCGTTGATTCACTCACAGGTGAAATGAGAAGTCGTGGAGGAGGAAGGTGGTAACCTCCATCAATGCCAATGGGTGGCGGAAGAGACTGATTGTGATTAGAGAGGAGACGGAGAGCATCTTCCCATGCCAGAATGGATGGGGGCATCAGGGGGCTGGCTGGTTCCAAGAATGTGTTGTTGCCTTGATTTTTGAGTAATGTGTTTTTGCCACCATGTTTGACTAGCAATTAATGAGATTACTGAGATCACAATATGAAATAAATTTACTCACAAGGCTGTGAGCGCGAAGGGCGATAAGATGATGCTACTGACAGGTTATCTAACAATGAAGATGGCATAAATGTCTTGCTGGCCTGGACCATTGAGGTTGAGCTTCGAGGCTGAGTTGATCCACACCTCAGGCAGCCCCTCCTAGGACCAACTTAGGCTGCACTTGGACATGACTAAACCTACCTAAGAGGTATTTATCCCAGGGAAATCCCCAGCCCAGACCTGAAGTCTGCCCCCCAAGGGATTCCCTGAGGGATGACCTCAGTGTGACGTGACACAGTGGTGTCAGGGGTCTTCTTCATGGATGTCCCTCACCTCTTCCCAATCTTATCTTTATAGGTCACCTGAGTCTTCTTCACAGATGCCTCCTACCTCTTCCCAATATCATCTTTATGACTCTTCTTCATAGATGTCCCTCACCACTTTCCAGCCTTACATTTATGGTCAACTATTCACTCTTTAATAACTTTGTACTATTACATATGAGTACTTATAAACAATGCACTACAATTGATATGAGCACTAATTAGATTCATGCTCAGTGACAGGTAGCACAGTCATTTCTCCTTTCTCTATACTATGACTATTCCTTCTATTTCAAGCCTTCAATTGGTACCAGATTAGTCCTGCATTGCTTTTCTTTTGAAGTCTAAGAAGTCCAATGAGTAGACTCTATAGGCCACTATAATTAATTAATTTCCATCAATATAGAAGATATAACTTTGTACTATTACATCTGAGTACTTATAAACAATGCATCACAATTGATATGAGCACTAATTAGATTCATGCTCAGTGACAGGTAGCACAGTCATTTCTCCTTTCTCTATACTATGACTATTCCTTCTATTTCAAGCCTTCAATTGGTACCAGATTAGTCCTGCATTGCTTTTCTTTTGAAGTCTAAGAAGTCCAATGAGTAGACTCTATAGGCCACTATATTTAATTAATTTCCATCAATATAGAAGATATCCACCAGGGCTCAGGTGGATATCCATGTGGTCTCAATGCACCTGATGGCCATCCACCATGGACATCCCTACCATTCAGGGCATCCCCAGTGGACATCCTCACTTCCAGGGTCATCCCTGGATTGGTGTCTGTCCCCCATGGATGCCCAGCCCTCTGATGTCTATCCCTCATGGACACCCCCACCTCCATGTCCTATTCCTGTCCATCCATATATATCTCATGGTCATCCCCTCAGCCATGGATGCCAGGAGTACATCCATACATTCCATGGGCATCCCTGAACACAGGGTCATCCCTGGACTAGCTGGTTATCCCTACATCTACATCATGGATATCCCTCTATGCTCAGGCCACCCATGGATATCCCTCAACTTACTCTCAGCCCACTCATGGATATCCCTCAGCTCACTCACAAGAAATTAAGACATTCAATCATTATACCCAGTGAAATTGTAGTTACCTGATGATACATAACCTTCAAATCTCAGAAGTCACCAATAAGAAACATTAAACTGAATGAATATTGTAAAGTCCATAGAGACATTGAGAAGCTACCTACATGGCCCTATACATGTAAGAAACTGACACCCATTAAAACAAAAAATAACTAATGTAAAGTCCATAGAGACAGTGACAAGCCACTTACATAGCTCTATACATGTAAGTAGGAGAGTGTTTGAAAGGAAAGAAAATTGCGTGCAGTACTAAAAAGTCCAAAGAAAAAATCAAAACCCTGACCTATGACACCAGAGAATTAATGCCACCGTGATGGTCCAGCACCGTTGCTGTCCACCCAACCACCATTCCTTCTCACTCCCCTGTTCAGGCTCTTCTTCTGAACTGCCGGAGGATCCACTGCCCATTGTTTCCCTTTGTCTCGGGTTCCCTGCATGACCACCTGACCCTTTTTCCGTTTTCGACTGTCCTGATGTTCTGAATCTGCCGAGTTTCCCTGTCCCTTTCTCTTCCTTGACGAAGTTGACGTTGGCTGAGAAACCGCATGATTAACTTGGCGAGGGGGCTCCGAAGGCCTGGGACGTGTTTTTTCCTGTCTTGGCAGCACTTGTCCATCCTGGGACTGTATGTGTGAACGACGAGGAGAGCGACGAAGATGAGGGGTTGATGTGGCCTGTGGTTCGAACACCCGTCGTTCTGAACGTTTCCTCTTCCGAAGTGGGGGTCTTACAGGCGAACTCGTCTCGTCATTGCTGCTGGAAGGTGCAGAACGATGTTTTCGGCATCCTTGGGCTTCTCGTCTGTCGTTGTCGTTGTCATCAGCTCCATCCTCATCCTCGTCCTCGTTCTCATCCTCGTCCTCCTCCTCATCCTCCTCGTTCTCCTCATCCTCCTCATTCTCCTCATCCTCCTCATCCTCTTCGTCTTCAGCCTCGTCCTCTTGTTTAGCCTTTTCCATCTCATTTCCATTGAAATCCGGGTCATATTTTCGCCGCCAGGCCAACGACTGTAGTACAGTCACCACCGGCTGACCATCCTCGTCAAGAACTAGAGCGACCTCACCCATGTCCTCTTTCTCCTGAGGTTCATCTAAAACAAAACGTTAGCCAATATACACTGAAGCAAATCTGTGAACTCTCACCATCTTCCCAGACTTCAACTCGGCAAAGATTCTCCCACAGAGCAGACAAGCCCGCTTCATCCATCTCATCTGCCTCCTCCTCCTCCTGTTCTCCCTCCACGTCCTCAGCCATACGAATCTTTCCTTTCAAATGTGCAAGTGCATTCCTTACATATTTCAGCCACGGTTCTACCACCATGCTTATCTCATCCTTTGGTAACGACTTGATGTTTTTCACCCCAATCTTTGGAAAGCGGACTCCGGAAGGCCAATTGACCACCCGAAGTCTGTGCAGCCATGCTCTGTCAATGAACTGCGTTGGGCCTAACATCGGAACCCCCAATTTTTCTAAAAAAACAAAGACATGAGTTCTAGGGACAACACCACGAAAATACTCCACTTACCACAACAATACTTGAAAATCAAGATGATACCGCGGCGGTACAGACCCACCCGCGACTCTCCTAGTCCCTGGCGCAACTTCATCGACAATAAACACAATTTTGAATCTAATTCCCGCTTTTCCAATTCTACCATCCTTGAGACAGAGGTAAGCAACCCTTGGCTACCCAGCATGACTGTAAACACTCACCGAAAATACATTGTGAAATTGTTCAGCTGTGCTAACATTTGAACTTCGTTTTTCTCCCGCACTGCATAATAGTCTGCAGTAACCCCCCATGAAGTACTTGGCAATGTTTTTTGAACATCCACTCGAGCGTCGATCGCGTAACCGAAAATCTGCACGCCGTGAACAGCATACAGCTTCTGACACTGCCGAAAACAAACTGTCAGCAAAGTAAAGGAGTGAGTATAAGGTGAACCCTACCAGAGCCAGCAACGGCTTCAGTACCTGTCGCATCGTCACCTGTTTTGCTTTCGGGGCCTTGAGATGCTGCATCATCCTGGTGTCGTACCACTCGACAAAGTCCTGCATAGCCTCGCGACGGGCACGAGAACTGTTCAACAATCTTCTTGGCAGGCGTTTGCGCAACACCAACCAATACTGTTTTTTCACATGCTTCACCCACTCCCCCTTAGTCAATGCTGGATAAATCAGTAAGAAAAGGTTCTCCATCTATGTAAGAACAGACATACTATTCAAAATCTTCGCATTTTCGGGCTGTGCACTAAACCAGGCCTCAAAACAATTGTAAGGATTCGGCCCACGAGGTGACGAGTTGAAGATCCCCAGCACCCTCATAACGGCCTGTAAAGTCTTGCCATATTTCCTAGCCTGTGCCTCCGCTTGCGTGATGAAAACATCGTAGAGTTTTTGCACTTCCTGGATGAGTTTTTCGGGAAGCGGCCCTGGCTTGTGCGTCTCTTCTTCGTTCTCGTCATCTTTGCCTCCTTCCTCCTGCTGATCCTCGTCATCTTCGCCTCCTTCTCCCTGTTTGTCCTCATCCTCTTCACTTCCTTGCTGATGATACTCCTCCTCTTCATCCTCTCCCTGCACTGCTAGCTGATTTGCACCGGTACCGTCCCAATCCTCCCATTCCTCCTCGTTGTCCCCATTCTCATCACCTTCATTATCCTGCTCTCCCTTCCCTTGCTCTTCCTCGTTCTCCACGTCCCCGGCCTGATTTCCATCATTAAATCTGTCCTCCTCCCTGTCCCCTTCCTCATCAATGCCGTAGTCCCCAGCCTGATCATCCCTCCCATGGTGGTAATCCTGGTATTCATCATCTGGTCTCTCGTCTGTTTCTGACCAACCACCCTCACTCTCAGCTTGGAGCCTTGCATACTTTTCCGATGTTTCCCTCCTCCAAGTTCGCATTCCCTGCAGCCATCACATAGACTCTTCGACCATCGCCTGGTACCGCGCCTCTTTTTCCGCCCTCACCTGCTTCAACTGTAATACCAGTTCTCTTGCCAGGACGGGATTGTCCCGGTGCTTTGTTAAAATGGCCTCCTCCCTCTCCTGATAAATCTGCTCAATAATAGCAGCACGGTCATGCAGCTGTCCAGCATTACTGTCTATCTCTATGTCCTCCCGCTCTACGGCATCGCACTGACCATGGGTCGACCTTTTCGAGGAAGGTTTGGCATTAAGATTCTTCTGGAGCTGGTGGAAATCGACTTGTGGTACATTTCGATTGACCACACACACAGGAGAGGAAGTAGTCTCGACAGGTAGGGAGTCGAGTGGGGGAACATTTTCATCAGCTTCCTGTACATCTTCACCCGAAACTTTATCTTTGTGATTTTCACCCTCGTCCTCATCACTCTGAATCCTATCCTCTATCACCATTTCTTTCTCTGGGACCTTCATTATATGATATGAAAATGAGCAAAAAGAATTTTATACTTCCAAGTTGCACATACCTCATCTTCCTGGTTCTCGTTCTCCTGCCCTGGGTCCCCTCCTACATTAACGTCCTCATCGTGCACGTCTTTGTCTCTTTCATGAGACTGCACACCCTCTTGCTCTTGTTCTTCCGTGCCTTCCAGCTCTATGGTGCATTTGACGTGTGGTGGCTGTGTTAAAAAAATCAGAAAAAAAGCTAAAAAAATTGTTTGAGAGAGCGCCAAACCTTTTTAGTCAATTCCACTATGGGAACCAGGCCTTTTCGTGAACGGGTAGCCACCACATTAGCAGCGGCTGGTGGTGACGCAAGGACAGACTGAGTCTTGCCTTTGCGTGAGCGTTTGGGACCCGTAGGAACTGGTTTGTCTGGAGAAGTCACAGATTTCAAAGGTGCTACACGAGGTTGGTGAGGACACCTTGGAGCCACACGAGATGCAGAGCGTGTCCTGTGTTTCTCTGTCTCTGCCTTTCCTCTAGTCTCCATTTCTGCGAGAAGGAAACGAGGAGATATCTGACTGCCCGTTTTGGGAAGAATCCCCAAGTGTCCCACCCGAGCATGACACCTTAGTCTCCGAATAACGGTCGCCACGGCGCCAGAGTACCCGATGATCGGCCCCTCCCAAACTAAGCGTCTGTTGGCTTCCCTGTATTACACAGGTACTAGTCCCTTGAGCCACGAAGAGGCCGACGCTCTCTCAAGGGTTTTTTTCCAGCATTTAGTACTATAAACATTAGGAATGTATATACATTTTACTACAATGAATCTACCTATTTTCTACCTATTTGCTACTTGATACAAGAAAGTTGAGCGTACAGTATGATACAAGCTTGTAGATAGTCCAAACAAGACTAGTTCGCTAAGTCAGATTCTAAATTTCTAGCCTCGACTTCACCTCCAGACGCACTTGGGCTAGCTGGTCATTGGAAAAGGCATGTAGTTTCAGGGCATCATCAATGATTGCTAGGTCATCGGGATGCACTTTCACTTCTTCCCCTGTATCCAGCTGTGTGTTTTCTGACATGTTCACCTCCACATGACACAAGAGAAGTAGGGCTTTCTCCTTTGTCTGCGCTTCATCCATGTATTTCTGCCCTATTTGTTGAAATAATTTTCCGGTCTCTGACCCACGTATGGCAATGAGAAGACGATTTTCAGTAGTCAACTGGGGATGCTGGGAGGATTCAGTGATCAGTTCGGGGTTGATTGGCACCCAGTTATTGTAACCTGCTAGACGAACAGATGCCAGCACTCCCAGATCCTGCTCCATTGCTGAAAGACGGACTTTTTTATTTTTGCCTTGGCCTGTACCCGCTGTGATGTCGACAATGATGCTTTGGTTTTGAGAGCCCTTTGCTACACGCACATCATTCGGCCAAGACACGGAGGGAACGTAGGGAGAAGGCGAGCGCCTGGAAACGGAGGAAGTAGAGGTAGAGTACTCAATGTTAAGATCAAACACATCACTCCAAGCATTGGGCTCGACCACAGTCAGTGTCATGACGCGCTCAAAAGATGGATCCCAGATAGTATGGTCGTGACACTGCTCTTCCTCAGGTGGTCTTGGTGTCATGCGTGATGCTTCCAGCGCTCTTCTCACTGTGTTTGCTCCACCTTCCTGGGCCTGGACTTCCAGGGGTGTATACTCCTGCACATATCCCTGATTCGGGTTGTAGAACGCTTGCGAGCCGTCAGTGTTGAGCGGGATGTCTTCGCTTAGGAAATGACCGGTACTGTGTGGTTTTCATCAGCACATTCGGTAGAAAGCAAACCAGAGAGTGAACACCCACGCTACGTGTCGCACCCACTCGTAAGGAATTGTTGGCGTAGCTAGAGAATGAATAGTTGCAATACGAACCCTGATTGTTAGACCGCTGCTCACGCCAGCTGCCTTGGGATCATGCTTGCTCTGCACGCGGTCCACACCCACCACTCGTCCAAACTGTCCCTTGAATTCGCCATGGACAACTGCCACCTCCTCACCCAGCCAGGGCACTGATCCTGAATACCCTGTCACCAGCTTGCCAGTAGCATCCGGTACCTCAGCGGCGCGATGATGGTTGGGTGCCTCTAGTATCCTCACTGAGTTTACATGCACCTGAACTGGCTGAGGTGCCTTGTTATTATCATCATGAAAACAAATCTATAATAACAGCTCACCTCGGTAGAGTTCTTGATCATTATCTCAGCCACAGAATCCTGAACAGCTGACACCAGTCCCTGCTTGCTGACATGGATGCCAGCAATAACCTCAACTGGTTGGCCAATCTTGATGATCTTTCGCAAGGCTATGTACGATACCGCACACGCGCTAGCCAATGGGTTCCCGTCTCCAACCTCCCATTCTACCTGCACGTCACAGTCGAAGTCACATAGGTTCAATATACATCCACGCTTAGGTTCCAATCTACCAACATTACGCAGAGGTTTAACGAAACGCACCGGCTCATCTACCTCAAACAGCCAGCTGTCTGGTCGTGGTAGAGAGGTCCAGCACTTGGCCACATGAGGATGTAAGCTTTGAGAAAATATAATGCCCTGTCGCAATGAAATAGTGGAGGCACGAGACAGACTGTTCATGGAGTACGTCTTTACAAGCAACCCGTCCTCAAAGCGTTTCCCATCATGCCAGATGTAGGATGCATGTTTGCATAAACTACGTTCCATTCCGCACTCCTCACGACAGTAATCCAAGGGAAGAGGTCAGCCAAGGGAAGTGAAACGATTGTCAGTGAGGAGTTCAGGCTTCGGCCGAGGAGATTTACGCTTCCGCTTGCCTTTGGAGGTACTACTGACGAGGTCTGCAGTGAGGTCGATACGGGGAATGAGCAGCACCTGAATGCGGGTCTCGGGAGCCCAAAACGACACATTACCGTCTGACTGCGTGGCGTCATCGATTATAAGACCTACATCCCTTTTATAGAGACCAGACCTGATCTGAACCCACTCATAAGATGAGAAGTGGTACGAGTCCCGGGTAACGTTCAACGACTGTGTCCATTCATTCTCCAGCACCTGCTTGTGAACAGGCAGTGCGAGATTCGTATGTACTTGAGTATCTGGCAGTTCAGAAGCGGGTACTAGAGACGTCGGTGGGGCCCAGGACTTCTTGGAAAAGACGACTTCGGGCATGTCTTTGAGAAACAGGAGCAAATCTCTATTATGGTGCAGGAGCGAGGGCACCTCCAAGTAAATAAAACCTGGGGTGAGCAGCCAGAATGCCGACCGTATGAGATATGAAGGTGCTTGGGTGGCAAGGTACCGAACGGCATTGAATTCGAGACCACGCTGCGATAGATTCATTCAATGCACTGAATATTATTGAAGTTGGGATACTGACCTTCACTTGGATACGAAATAGCCTCCATTCCCCTTCATGTGGATGTAAGAATTGACGGGGGGGCTCATTGTTGGTGAAATGCTTGCGTGCAGAATCTGACATGTGAGCGAAGCGGAGGTCAGGGCATTCGGAACGAGGAAGGGATTCGTTGGCTGGAGAGGTGGCGTGATCGCGCTGGGTAGAGGTTGTATACCTAGTGATGATGTCGTCGAAAATGGAAGTATGTGCGCCCATGCTCTGTGACGTATTCCCCTCCACACCTGAAGATTCGTCCTGCGGTTGATCTCCAGCAATATCGTTATCGAGATAGTGCCCCTGACGGCTATTGACATCCCACTCCTCGTCGAATTCTTCACGTCCCAAGTTGTCATCAGTCCCCGATTCGTCCGACTCATCCAATTCATCCCAGACATCCACCTCTGACAGTATGAACCACTGCGAGAGATACGAAGCTTCGTGGCCCTGCGTGCATTGATTCGTCAATACAATTTCCAGGTTACATGGACGACATGAATCACGTACTGAGCGTTGCATCGTGCGGTGCACAGAGATGGCTGACCTATTTCAACTAACTTCGTTAGCTTCAGAACAATATCACGGAAGCAATAAACGAATTTGGAGGCAGCTCGGCGGTGTGTGGTCCAAGCTGTTTATTTCCATCATTTCCAACTTATCTGCCAGATCTGAGTCCAACGTTACAAGGTGTATGCCCTACAAAGGGGTTCTTGTCCTCATTTGTTTGATTTCACACCAGTGTTAAACGATTTTAAACAATTCTTCTAAGTACGAATACTACTACCACTAGATTACGACGATAATAATATTCAGACGTACCTGAATGAAAGGGCCCACAGGCGAGATGGTGGTTTGAAATTAGGTGAAAAAGCGTGAGAAGTTATTGCTTGCAAATAGTTAGCCGCGTCAGCCTCAAATTTGACCCCATGACTTATTGTTATTTGGCTATTTGGCAAAAGCTTCTGTGATCACATGATGTATTTGCAGGCTCGGCCGGTTAACTGGTAAACCGGAAGATGGTGAGAACTTTTCCATTCTTTTCAATAACTTCCATCACTGTAAGATAGAGCTCATCGTCGTCGTCGACAAAAACAATGATGACGGGCTGTTAGTTCATTAGAATAAATGTTATATTGTAGGCCAACAATTAAGTGAATGAATTAATGAAATAACTAAGTGAAAAATTACAGGAATGGTGCCAGAGTTTGCAACGAAATGCTGAGATTAGGATCTGCTGAGACGGTCGAGGGCAAAACGGTGGTAGAAAGGTGATGGCATCGAGGGCCAGGTCAATTTTATGGAAATCATTGATGAGGTGAGTAACGCAACACTATAGAAGGGGTCCGAAGGCTTACCTCTGTGCAGTAATGATTCGGCCTCGCCTCCCCAAGTCAGCGAAAACTACACCCACATCCTCTCCAGCCCATTACGATCTGATTGAGCTTCCTGCAAGCCCTACGAAACGTTCACATAGCCCGACAAAGTATCCGCGTAGCCCCCCGAAACGTTCACAAGGAAGCCCTTCAAAAAGTCCCCTCAAACCGCTCCTGTTTCTTCCGGGTGGTAAAGCGTTTTCTCAGTTGCCTGTGCTACCCATACCACGGGGTCAGGCTGGATTTCGTGAGCGTCCTGTGGGTCGTGCCCTCGAAGGTTTTCCCAATGGACCAGTTCACACTACGCCGGAAGCGCTGCAGAATAATACCGAAGACCCTTTCCTCCAGCACCCACAGGAGATCTTGTCCTTGTCCCGTCATCGCCGGAAACGGGAGGCTCAATGGCGGCGATGGCAGGCCGAGATCATTCCAAGACTCATTAGTGTGTACATGGAGCTTCTGCGAGAGATGAACCAGCTAAGTCAAGAAACCTATCCCAAGACGGTGGAATGTGTATGCATGAATGCTCATGCCCGGATGTTGGAGATCGTGGTAGTGCGATTCTATAGTAAGCATTATTATTCTTGTTATTAGCGTATTCTTATTCGATATCTAGAGTTGGAAAGCCTGATATTATCGGTTTGCTCCTGTCAAGGTGCAGCAGTGCAGCTGGTCCGACAGGGTTTGTTCCCGTGTTCTCCGCTACACCCCACCCTGGCGGTGGATATGCGAGTGCTAGAATTTGCTTCGAAGCTTTTTCTACACATTTCGCCAAATCAGACTGCTTGGTGTGATGCGATGAGGGACTTTTTAGAGACGCAGGGGTATCATCTACACAGAGAGGTATTGTCTTTGGTTTTGAATATCTGCAATAAAAGCTGATAGTGTATGGGTAGGACCCGCTTCGTCGCCGCTTTGCGAATGCATTGCAGTGGTACACCTCACTTCAACACGCAACAAGTAGCTTTGTCGACTCTGTGCTTGTTGACACACGCCGTAATTTACGAGGAGGAAGTGAAGAGAGGCACAGTAGGCCAGAGGATGAGGAAGAGGGAGGGTATGAGGGGACGGGGAGTAGTAGGCTTGAGGATGAAGAAGAGGGAGGGTATGAGGAGACGGGGAGTAGCGAGGAAGGAGGTGGGGCAGGTGGCAGGGATCAGGAGGATCAGGAGAGTGTTTCGCCGCAGAAACGTCGTCATCACCAGAGCGTTGGCAGTCGCTCTACACTTTCCCGCCCGAGCGAGTACTTGCGTTCACGCTGTCCATTGTGTTTCGGTGCAACTGTTTCTGGTGATGACGAGGATATCGGGTGAGTATGAAATTTGTCTGCGTCCACAGATTGGGGACTAATGATATATCCTAGGCTCCAAAATCTCGATGCTATTGTTTGTCTAGATGCTTGCTTTACACAAAAACACAACAAGCAGGAGCGTGATCCACTTTGAATGCATCCGCATACGGTGTTCCTGTCTGAAGATGAAATTGAGGGAATGCGTCATTTTGTGGAGGAGATTCGCCCACCTCGTCCTCGCCAGGAAAGAGAGAATGGAAGGATGCCGCGGGGCAAGCAGGAAGAGGACAACAAGTTCGAAGGTTCCTTGAAGGTGCCTAATTCTGTGTTAGATGGATGTCGGGACAGCTTCACTGCTGCTGATGAACATCAAGAGAAGGCGAGCACTCGATTCTTCGACTCAACAGCACTCATGGGGCTTCTGTGCCGCCATGACCATGTTCTATGGTTGGCAAACATGACTTCTGCCGGGGAAAAACAACATTATGCACTGGCCTTGATCGACAAGCTATTTCAGCACCTGCCAGCAACGTTCAGAGTTGGCGTGTTGTATGATATAGGGTGCCAACTTCACAGAGCTTGTGTGAAGTGGAAGTTCCTTGAGAAATATATGGATCATATCACGTTTGCGATTTCCGTGTTTCATGCATTTGGTCATGGTTGGCCTTGCCAATGTGTGTATCACCCGCGGAAATGTCGAGGGTTCGGTTTGTCTGATGGGGAAGGATGTGAGTGTTTTTGGCATTCAATGAGTAGACTCGTTGCATATCTGAGAGTATGTGGTGTATGTGTTCAGTTTTTTCTGTAAAAATTTGATACTGATTGGTGAAACAGCATTACCATCGTTTGTACATGATAGATGCCCAGATTCAGCACTTGGACAAAGAGAGCCTGGGCAATCTTGCGAAATGGCTTGCTCGTAAATGGATACACTGCAACAGGAAACGTGAAGAGGCGCAGGCAAATTTCTTGGCCTCAGGGCACAATGCTACATACCTACGAATGCAATGGAGTGAGCAGGTTACATCTAATACAACACCGCTGCCATGTAAGTTGATTCTGTTGACATATATGTGTAGCTACGTGCTAATCTGGATACAATACAAGCTCGTTCTAAAATTGCGGGGAAAAAAGCGGTCGAAGAGGCATTACGTCTGCGTCGAAGTCGGGATATTCTTGCGGCGAAGGTCAAAAACCTGGAGGACGTCTTGACGGATCCAAGTGCTGCTGACTATCAGGTGGCGGATGCCTCCCTGGAAATAGATGATGCGAGGAAGCGGCTGCAGAAAGTGGTGTGGGAAGTGCAGACCAAGGAGAGAGCCCTAGGAGTGCAAGGGAAAAAAGAGCTGCGACACCTTATTGACAGCCCGTTTCTGAATATGCACATGAATGCAAGGGCTCTCAAGTGTCGGCTTCGGGAGAAACTGAGAGCTAGGAAGTTTGAGCGTGATCGGGTGGAGAGAAGTTTTCGTACTAATCAGGGGACTGGTAAGCAATTTCATTGACTTTAGAACAACTCGAGAAGATGGCTTATATCTATGAATTTCTAGAACATAAATTATGAGCCCACTTGGAGGATTCAGTTCAACGACGGGATCCAGGGATTCAACGTCTGTTACATAATTATAACACTTTGTGTGTACAGATGGAGGAGTTGGCAAAACGAAAACGGGTGCTGAAGAACGCAATCGTGCCCAAAATTATCCCAGCAAAGCATCTCTTTGACCTAGATGTTGATGATGAGATTTGGCAAGATTTGGATACAGACCGTGAGCAGGGCGATGCCCCACCACCTTGGCTGGCTGATGAGAAGGTTTGTTGCAGTATTCGTGGCATTCTGCTACGGGACCGTTGTGATGAGGAATTTACACGGCTGCGTGCTGAATGTGAAACGATGATGCAATGGTTTTCAGAAGAATGGCAAATAGTGAGAACAGCGATACAAAAGGTTCAGGAATCTGGTATGCGAATATCTATAGTTCCCTGTTTTCTATGTGATACTCATACTATATGTAGCGCGAACTGATTCTGATTTACTCTTTCAACTTGAACTACGTAGGAAGGAGTTATGTGCACTGTGTGTTCGTTGGAGAGGGGCTCTATCTGCATTGCCATGCTTTCAGGAAGTTGAGGAAGCTATGCCACCTTGGGGACCTTCAAGAGAGGAGATGGCTGAGATGGAGGACAGGCTCACAAGAGATGGTGTAGATTTGCAGGAAGTGGACCTCAATGAAGGAGTGGATTCTGAGGATGGTTTGGACAGTGATGATGACTTGCTGAACTTTGAGGTTGACGCAGATGTGGGTATAGTGGAACAGTTAGATGCACTACAAATAACTGACTCACGGGAATGGTTGGATGATGAGAATGAGTAATTAGAGTATTAAAATGTTGTTGTGTACTGCCTATATAGATTAAATAGATTCTATTATCTATATTCATTTTAGTGAGATGTGAATTCATAAGATATACTAAGATGTATTTAAGCTTGCAGTAAGTATTTCACATTGATTCTGTAGGCAGGGATGAGCAGGGAAACCATGGATGACCATGGAGGATGAGCAGGAAAACCATGGATGACCATGGAGGATGCACTGAAGGGCAGGGATGGCCATGAAAGGTGGGGATGTCCAGCCAGGATATCCCTGGTGCAGGTGGGGTGGATGTCCCTCTGGGGACAGGCACAGTCACTATGGATATCCTGCATGGATAGACAAATCAGGGACAGACACCGGGGGCAGCCATAGATACTGTGGATGACCAAGGGGGATGGACATACCTGACATGGAACAGGGACAGACACCAGGGACAGCCATAGATCCTGTGGATGACCAAGGGGGATAGACACACTTGACATGGATATCCCTATGAGGCATGGATGGCCAGCTGAATTGGATGGACAGACCTTGGTAGTATCAATTCTTGGTTGAAAAGATACAGGTACTAGCTCACAACAGATCAATATGTTCTCAGATGGTTCACTCTTGCACACTAAAAGAGCTGTGACAAGCAATACTCAATCATTGTTAATATACTACCTAGACCAGTCATGATAGACAAACACATCATATTATATCACTAGTGTTCCAAGATTCTCAACTTGATTGATGATGTTTGAAGCCTTCTTACTTGTGTGTATGATGGCTATATATATTCCAGGTAACAAAGATCAGGGTCTGACATTACAAGCCTTTCTAGTATATTAGAAGTAGATGAAAGAGACCATGGATATCCATGGAGAGGACCCCTGGGTACGTAATAAGATGACATGAGTCTATAGAGAGGACTAGAGAAAAGAGATGAGGAACATCCATGGACAGGACCCCTGACACCACTGTGTCACATCACACTGAGGTCATCCCTCAGGGAATCCCTTGGGGGGCAGACTTCAGGTCTGGGCTGGGGATTTCCCTGGGATAAATACCTCTTAGGTAGGTTTAGTCATGTCCAAGTGCAGCCTAAGTTGGTCCTAGGAGGGGCTGCCTGAGGTGTGATCCAAGCAGCAAAGGATATTGAAATAGAGATTGAATATAGTTTGCCATTGACAGGTAACGCTCCAGCTTATTTGCAAGCCCAGTATAGATTATGTGCTGAGGTGGGGTTGCATCAGCAACGTTGAGCTTGTCGCCTGACCGCAACATTAGCTTTTGGTGAAAATCTTCTGCCATGAAAGTCCCCACTCTATTGATGTGGATGTTTGATGATCCAGATATGGGCTGAACATATCATACTGGAATACCTGCATAGAACAGCGAATCTAGAATATCAAGATCTTCTGTGAAGGCACCGATGACGGCACTTGTAGGGTGAGGACTTTTACTTCTGTCCTTGCCTAAACATCTATCATGATAGGTATCCAGCCATTCTTGCCGGGCTACCAGCTCAAGAAGTTGTCTTTGAGTGCAGGCAAATCGAAGGAAGGTTTCGTTCTGAGGGGCCACTACTTCTAGTCACTCTAAAAGACGCTGGAGCTGTGTTGTACTGCTCATGACATAGGCATCGTCTGGATGATTAGAAGCCTTCTGCACAGCATCGCCACAAACTTTACTGAAGTGACAATAGAGGTCTGGTTCGAGTGTCCCAAGACCAGTGCAAAGGGTATGGTCATTGGTTGGTGTAAACTCGGTATCAGTGGGTACAAGCCAAGCTAGGCAGTAAGGATAAGTTGGATCATTTGAGTATAACGGAATTACAGCGAGGTGAGCAATGGCTGGATTGAATGGCTGAGGATAGTGTAATGGATCATCACAACCGAAATGAAAATCTCGATGCATTTGAACATGGCATAAATTGAGAGCAGGCTCATATAGGAAGTCCATGTTGGGAGAAGTAACTAGTACATCGCCTTTTGTGATACCTCCAACGCGTCCCTCAAATGACTTCAATGCTGCAGAGTAATATAATTCATTAGATCAATTGTAATAAACATACATGAATGAATGCTTATGAGCAGGCGGATTGGCGAAATGGGTTAGAAGAGAGGGATTTTGGATAATGTCAAGGGTGGTAGGTGGAGACTGCATAGAGGTTGGATTGGAGTCTGATGCAACGGTTATGGAGGCCATGATGAAGATGAGGAGGGTGAGACTTGAATGATAAAGACATCGTCAACTGTAATGATATGTTGAATGTTGGCGTTGTGGATGTACAATGCCTCTTACACCAACTCGGAGTTGAATGCAAGGCTGGTGACCAGTACAAGACTGTGTCACAGAACAACCAGCTCAAGACTGAGTTGTCCACTACAATGTTGCTGCTCATGAGTTTTCAGAGAGAGAGAGGCCGGTAAGAAAGAAGAACGTTGAAGAAATTAACTTGCAGCTGATCAATAATCGATTTTTGAAGTTTGTGCTAGTTTTCCTTCCAAGGCACTGACAAAGCAACATCATGCTACATGCATTGCAATATTTTCTTGCTTCTTACTACTAAACTCGCTCTACTTGCTTTCAAATAGTTTGGGCTCTGTTCAGGTTTGTCCTGGCAGATGAGTGTCTTGGGTTTATCCCAGACATCTTGAGCAGTTGGGCTTGTCCTGGTGCTTGAGTTGTAGATGTTGTTGGATGAATTTACTCATCTTACTTGCAGCAGTGTTGTCTGGAACACCCATACGAGACAGATCCATCCCAAATATCTCTTCAACGGGCTTGACCTGGCTGTTTTTGCTCACAGCTCGCCTTGACTGCTTTGACTCACAGTTACTATGAGTGGTAATCGATACGAGCCACACACACAATGTACATGTTTCTAAAGCATTGTTTGTATCTCTAACCTTTCTTTCCCTCAGACTTTCACTATGCCTTCACACCAAAACTCCTCTTGCAAGTGTGGCCGCTCTCCCTCAGCTGCTGAAACTCCTGCTACTTCGTCAGCTTCTCCCTCTGATGCTGAAGATTTGGAACATACCACTAATGCTGCTCAGCTGGTGAAACACTGGAAGAAGGACATTAGTGCAGTGAATGGTGCCAAGGAGAAAGACAAAGCCTTTGCTGCTTGTTATCCTGGAAAGTTAGATGCGGAAATTTTAGGTATGTAGCTGAATGTTTCAGTCAACTCACTGATGAAAACATTGGAGCCTCAGAGATCCAAATCCAAAGCTGGACTAATACCAGTGCTACAAGCACATACCATCATTTTAAACTTGATGCTATTGAGATTTTCACTGATGATGAAGGGGTGGTGAAATATAAATTTCCCTGTTCTACATGTGTGTTCTTGTTCATCTGGTCTATATCATTTCAACTCACTTAGCCTGCAGTTATCTGAGCAAAACTGTCACCCATGCACACTATGATACATCTACTGGTAACCTCAAAAAGCATTCCAATCATTGCCAAGGAAAAATTGCTGCACCTTCTCAATCAATAACTCAATTTATCAATGGCAGTGCCTATGACAAGGGTGCGTTTTGACTCAAGACGGCTCTTTGGGTCTGTGAAAGCTTTTGTCCCTTCAAAATTGTGGAAGACCCTCGTTTGCAGAAGATGTTCAAAATTGCCAACCCAAATCTCAAGCTTATATCTGCTAGAACCCTGTCATGGGATGTCTGTGAAGTGCACCAGATGACTCTACCTTATGTTGCCGCAAAACTACACAATTATCCAGGCTTCCTACACCTCTCATTTGATGGTTGGACAGCAGCAAATACCAATTCTTTCCTCAGTATTGTAGTTCATCTACTTGAAGGCACTGATTTGCAGTCATATGTCCTGGACTTTGTGGAGTAGGTTGAACATAATTTTGTAACATTTCCTTTTGCTTATATTGATACTTAGGCTTTCACAAAGTTACACTGGTGTCTATTTAGCTGACAAAATGCTTGAGTGTACAAAGAAATTCCACATTGCGTCAAAGGTCTTCAGACTTGTTGGTGATAATGCTTTGAACAACAATAAGATGATTGACACCCTTGAGACTATGTTTCCTGACTCCCCTGCTGGTCCCTCTTCTCATGTATGGTGTCTCCTTCATGTTTTCAATTTGGTCTGCAAGGTACATCTCTTATATCATCTGTGGCTTATAATCATTCTCAAGTTATCAACCTAGGCTGTACTATCACCCTTCATGTTCACCAAGAAGAAGAATTCAGAGACCAAAGACAATGAAGACTTTGATGATGATGACAATGATGAGGAGAATGGTGAGAGTGGAGCTGAAGGTGGCAGAGATGAGGTGGCTGCATGCAATGATGAAGAAGAGGAGTTTAGTACAGAATGAGTTGACCCAGATGATGAGGACCCTATCTGTGATGTTGAAGACATTGAGGCCATTTGTGAAATTGAACACGACATTGACAATACCCTTGAAGAGCATCAGCTGGAACTACCGGCATTGTCTGACAAGGAGATGCAGGATGCGAGAATGACTTTCCACAAGGTATGTCACAGTATTTCCATTTCATTTACCTAACTAATATATTATTAGACACACGCCATTGGCAAGAAGATTCATTATTCTCTGCAACTCAAGGGCGAGCTTCTCAAGATCTGTGCATGTGAACACATTCCCTATGTCACTCTGAAGCGCCTCATCAGTACTTGCTGGAATTCTGTCCACACTATGTGGCATTCTTTCTCTTTGTTACACACACCTCTTGACGAACTCTGCGACCCTCCCAAATATGACAAGAAGGGTAATCCACGAAAGGGAACGAAAAGAAAGAAGAAGAGCAAGCTCTACAAATACAAACTCAGTGAGACACAGTGGGATCTCCTTGAGCAAATACTGCCGCTCCTTCAGGTATGTTGAGCATCATCTAATGTCATTGTCCTATTACCTGAACTTCTTGGTATGCAGATCTTCGTATTCGCAGCTGAAGAACTACAGATGAATAAATGGCCATTACTTCACCAAGTTATAGAGTCTATGGATATGCTCAATGAACTTCTTGAAGATTGGGTCTGTAACAACAATGTTCCTTTAGTCATCTGGCATGGAGCAGCTAAAGGGCTTACTGTACTGGACAAGTACTACACAAAGACCAATGACTCTATCATGTACTGTGCTGCCATGAGTAAGTCTTTTCTTATATATTAAGCTCTTCTACTACTGATGACATATAGTCCTTCATCTGCAATATAAGATGTCCTATTTTGAGAAAGCAGGATGGCCAGATGCCTGGAAAGAGGCAGCCAAGTCCACTTTATGAAATCTCTGGCAGCAGTACTACAAGCCCAAGAATTCCACCTCTGCACCAACTGCCAGCTCACAGGTAGTTATTATGGTTTTGGTACTTTCTTCAGCTGAGTGTGTCCTTGTAGGAGCTGTCTTCATCAAGTGAGCCACCGGCAAAGGGAAATCCCTTCGCAAAGAGAAAGGAAAAGATTGTACTTATCTCAAGTGGTGATGTCTTGAAGGACTGGTTTGCAAGCGCACCAGAAACTACAGCATCATCTGAGCATCCAATTGTATGGTGGGTGAAGTCGTATCCTGATCAGGCTTCATGCAGTCATGAGCTGCAATGCATGGCACTAGACATGTTATCATGTCCTGGTGAGTTATATATAATGCAGTTTCAACTAGCCTACTTACTTTGGCCTATGTTAGCAACATCTTGTGAAATCAAGCGTGGTTTCTCACGTGGCAGCTTAATGGTAACAAAGCGCCATTATAGCCTATCCTCCGAGAGTGTACAAACTGCGACAGCTCTTTCTTACTGGGGCCGTATCTCAGATCTTCTTCCTGAAGCTGAGATACACAAGGTATTCAAAGATAAATTCAAACATGACAAGACTAGGGTGACAATTGCTTCTGTGATAGCCTCAATCCAATGAGCCAGTAGAGATTGACAATTCTGCATAGTTACTGGTAGAATACACAACTGTCTTGATGAATGTATATATAATGATTACTTTGCAACTAACTGCCGACTTGGCTCTGAAAATTCTGGTGGTACCCAGCGGTACCTGAAGGTAAACTAATTTTTCAGAAAGCTTGACCTGTATCTGTAGGTACTGCCAATGTTGGGTACCTTGACCTGCAGGTTTCAAAAACCTTCAGGTATTTCCACAGGTATACCTTGGTACACCTGCAGGTTTCTGAACCCGTGTCATGCTCTGGAGTTCTGTGAAGTGGGCAAGAATAACGAGATGAAACATGGCTTCCAATCTGTAAGTACAGCCTCAGGCTTGTTGATCAAAGAAGGATTGGAAGATGTATCATGCCCTAGGAACTAGATTGGACACCAAGCAGAATACTATAGTTGTTCAAGGTCAATCCTAGAGAAAATATCATAGCATGAATTTGTATAGCTACAACAGACTGGTCACAGATGACCATGAGAGCACAGACATCCCTGCTTGTGTGCACACACTAGTCTCTTTCCATTCTGTGACAATCTAAATCTCTTCCAAATCAGCTCCTTCATAACACTGACAACACATGTTCAAAATCAGGAAGCCCAGGACATTCATGCTTCTCTGGACTTTGATGAAAAATTTGATACTTGGCACAGTGGATAGTACAGGATCTGTACAAGGCTGTGCTTTCCTTCAAACTGATCAGAAACTTGATGGTTCAATATCAGTACTAATTGTAGATTGATACCTGGAAGCTTGTCTGCTTATACATATGTGGTGGCTGAATACACCTGGCATACATATGGAAACAGAAGCTTCTTTATAGTGCTCCATGTACCACATCTAAACTTGTATATCTATCTTGCAGCACAGTACTCTGGCAATGTCAGTAGGAGTGCTGAACTGGTGTTGATTGTCTTGACTGTTAACCATACATTGAAAAATAACACTAATGCTTGCTTTGAAAGTATTATAGCTTAAGTCCCAGGTACCTGATGGGTAAAAGGGCTGGAATTACTACACATGAATATGAGCATGAAAAATCACAGCAATATGACTGGATCAGTATGTTGATTGTTAAGGACAGAACTTCTGAGACTGTGTCAAGACCACATCATGATTCTAGATTATCAATTGGTAGATATTATGTTCTGTTGTAGACATTCACTGACCCTGAGAACAGGAAGATATATATAAGACAAGATCACAATTCATGCCTGATTTGGTATGACATCATTAAAAGGATCTGGACTAGGCCTTTAATACTAGAGCCTATGGAAAGCATAGCAATGCTAAGTACAAAACAGGAACTGCTAATCCACTTTTAGCAGGATAGACTTTATTTTTACTACTGAAATAGTCATCACCATCACATATCTTTCCAAAGATGTAACTCTCTGAACACAGCTTCCTTGCTCCACCAGACACAAGAAAGGATTAATGAAAATGATTCTTCTATAAAACATGCTGCAAGTATACAAGCCCAACAAAACTCATTCTATATCAGACTCAGATAACAATACCTACTCTAACATGTCCAACACCCTGCAGAATGCAGTCTATGATATCATTATTGTAGGTGAAGGTTAGTGACACTCAAAATAGTAACTATGTTGCTATAATTTTCATCATGGTCATCAGTACTCAGTGACCCTAAGCACATTGGGTGTTTCCTGATGACAGAGACTGCAGGCTGTGTATTAGCATCAAGAATCTCAGAGAATCCATCTCTGAAACACAGATATGGTCTGGAGGTGGCATAACCTCAAGATAATGACTAATGTTCAGGTTACAAAAATCTTGACTGAAGAAAGGAATAATCAGAAACAAGCTATTGATATTCAGTACATAGAAGCTGGCACACATGTGTGTCATGAAATTTACTGTAGAAAGGAGGTTAGTCTGCAGTAAGTTCAGCTTTCTATTAATTTCTAATACACAGTTCATAGAATCAACCAGTGCTGGAGCCATTCACTCTCCATAGGTATGCAAGAGATCATGCTTAATGTGACATGGAAAATTCATTAATAAAATACAGATTCTGATGTAGATATGTAATGAATTCTCTCTATCATAGTTAAGTAAATAAAGGTGAAATTTTGAGCTTACCACTGTTATTTGCACCTGACTTATACAAAACTTATTTCTGCTTTACTCATATAAACTGGACCCAAATAGAATGAAATTAGTTTAAGGATAATATCAAACAGTTTTGTGATGAATAAATTACAAAGTGTCTCAAAATGACCTAGACTTTAACAAGGATAAATAATCCCTATTCCCATTTCCTGTTTCCCTGAGGACCACTGGGACCTAGTAGTTCCAAATCTGAAATTGTTTGCACTGCACAGGGATGGTAAACGATTGTATCTTGATATGTCCAAGATCAAGGTCGAATCGGTCGACTGCTCACTTGAGTAGATGTGACGCTGAACTACCCTGGGCTAATCATTGTCTTCATATGGACTCTGAAGGAAGATGATGTGGTAGAAGTGCTGGGGGCGTCTGTCTATGATTTGGCATTTGAGTTTTTGGGGCTTGAGGCGGGATGGTCATGGTTGTTGGGGGGAAGGATGGATAGGCTAACCATGTTTATCAGCTCAGGCGATGGAGCCTGTCGCTCAAGTAGGTCCTGCCTGAGCTGACATTTTTGGGTTTTGGCCTTCACCTACGCTTTGGAAATTGGTGCGCCCCACCGTCTTCACATTTTTTCATTTCTTCAAAGATTTACCCAAAAGTTTTTGTTATAGCCATCCGTATTGAGTGTCATTTCCGAAAAACTCCCCAAACTCCACTTGCTCGAGCTATACATCTACTCGACTTACTTATGCCGACCAACTGGCTACGATAAGGGATGTTTTGGGTACCCAGATTGGGAGGAAAAGGCCTCGGGAAACATTTACTTTCTTTGGTTTGTCATCCTGATGAGGAGGTTTAGATTCGTGGGTTTTGTACAATGTACGAGGTGAGTTGCGCAGTTGTAGTTATGTTGGAGGGGAACTTACCCGTTTATTGTATACATAATATATGTATCATAGTTGCGAGATATTCTACATAGGATGCATCCCGATTCACTAGAAAGATCATAGGAGGTCACCGAGGCAGAGACATTCATTCTTCTTATTACCTCCATTTCGGGGCCTGAAGTTTGTGGCGAACAAACAGAAATGATGATCATGGTATATTCTAATACGGTGTCATCATGACGCTGAAATAGGTGTAGGTGTACTGTACCTCGAAGGGTATTTCCACAAACTTCGGAGAGAGTCGGAAAATTACTGTAAAGAATTTCCTTTGAGAGTTAAGCAGTGTGTCCGTCTTGAACTTGTTCCTCCTCCCTTGGTCTGTAGAAATTATTACATTGAAACATTGCTCTAGATGAAGCTATGAGCGCCCAAATGGTTCGTACGTCGTTCTACGATCATGATTGCTTATTCTCCTGCATTAAAAGTACGATGCAGCTCGTTGCCACAAACTCTGATGGGCGAAAAACGGGTAAGCTGACGAGTATACTTTCGAAGAGTAGGCCACGTACTTGGTCCACCCCAGCATGTTACATCCATAGATCAATTCCCTCCATTCTTCATCCCTATGTCTTTGTCTCGTGTCAAACTCGGCGCGTCGAGTATATACTAGGCCGAGATTTCCGAGTTCGAACATTATAGAAAGACATACATAGCTCACTGCCGAATAGTCAAAACGCTGCCAAAGAATGTGATCTATCAGAGCACTGTTACATTTCGAGGCCTGAGGCATGCGCGCTTCGAATCTCGAAAACCTGTCCGTGTAGAACGAGGGATGAAAACAAGAGACAGAGTGAGCGCCAGCAAATGGAGGCAAATGGTCACGGTAAGTCACAGCCTGTCACAGCCCGTCACATTGATTTACTCACGTGAAGACTTTCTAGAATTTTACTCTTTTTTCCAATGTTTTTCTTTCTTTCATCGCGATGTATCCAAGGGGCTTCAACGCTCTACCCGTCGAACTCTGTCATCTAATCTACGACTTCAACATCGACGGTCTCTCAGCAATTTCCCATCTCTCTCAAACATGTAAACGAAACTACTTTATATTCACTCCTACATCAGTAAAACTACACAAATATCTGGCGCATCTTAAGTCTGAGAGGCCATGTCTGTGATGTCTTGTGTCTGAGAGAAAGTGTCTGAGAAGTCTTTTGTCTGATGATGGCTGATCTGAGGCGTCTTAAGTCTGGGAGTGAAGAGTCTAATATGTCTAAGATCTGAGGCGTCTGTAGGTGAAAAGTCTGTGAGTAGCTGAACCTATGTATAAATACTGAAGGTTGAAAGCGAGGGTCATACATAGGTAGTAGTAACATATATTTTCAACGAGAGCTGGTATACATAGTCTGAACTACTTGCCATTATGTGCAACCAGCTGCAGCCTGCCGAGTACAAGAATTTCAATATTCAAACTCCGCTGATCAACTGTACAGTTCTTGACACGTCACCACAGTCACGCATCAACAACACTCTCCACCATCTCGCGCTGGTCTCGCGACTCGCCTCAGGCCTCACTCAAGTGTTCAAGCCTTCAACATTCATTTCAATGCTCGACACTCAACGTCAATGCTCCCTCTGTCAAATTCTCAAATCTACCAGGTTGCCAATGCTTTCTCAATGCCATCAACCCTCGAGACACCTCAATTCC